>JAGYYJ010000870.1:0-63807 GCA_019671005.1 Hibiscus mutabilis
GAAAGAAAAGAAATTCAAGTACCTTAGCCATCATAGCCATTCTATGAGATCCTTCCTTAATAACTCTTGCGAATGATCGATGTTTGGAGCTGCATGGAAATTATCTTCACTGCTTTTGTTGCCCCTGCCCTGTATTACAGAAGCAAGGATTTCATATCTTTCACAGAACATCAATAGTACTGATGCATAGAGTTCAATCAGAAGATTGCACAATAAACAATAATCTTCAGGTCTAACAAAAATAAATAATACACTTCTGGTCTAGGAAAAAATCTGGACAACATGCATAAGTAAATGCATGAAACAAGCTGAAAAGTTTGGACTATCATCCTCTAGCTGTACTCACAAGTTCAGATAGAGACATCCTAAGCATGCCGATTATGCAATATTTGAGCTGCATTTTTCATCTAGATAACTCTGTTGCGTGCGCAGATCTCAGAATCAAATTTTAACAAATCTATCTTGGCACCAAAAAAAAATTGTAAATCAAGATGCTAAATCACTCTACGAGGTTAAGACCACGAGTGTTGCTATTCATAACGCTCAGTACCGGTTGCAGTGGGACATGGTTACAAGGCACCTCTAAGAACTGGTCTGTGTTTCTCAAGCTCTGAAAATCACTGAAAACAATAATACCTCTTAACAACGGTGATTCAATACAACATCACCGAGAACTTTCAAACCAACAGCATGGAGGCTTTTTACGAGGCCCTTCAGCTCATCGGTTGTTCCATATCTGATAAATCAAAAAAATGCACAATGGTTTGCCTTAGGCTGCCAGAGGAGCATGTAATGTAACACACGATTCTCTTCAGATTCAGGATATAACTACCGACTTTCTATATCTAAGCATATCCAAGAGGCATTTGCATGCAATCTTTTATACTGATACGATTAACTGAAGTCTCGTTGTACTATTCGATACGGTTAAATGTAAGTCAAAAAAGCATAGAAGAGAGGTAAAAGATCTGCACTTTCTTTTGGTCGAACCAAAATCTGAGGCTTGCAACCTACATTGACCAACATGCTAAAGCAAACATCGAAAATCATGTAGTTCATTGGCAAGTTTCAGCCTCTATGACCTTGCCAGGCACCAAATTGTTGACCCTGAAAGATTTATGTAAACTACAAGTTTGCTTGAAATATGTACCTGGAATTTAAATTGTACAAGTCCTTTGGCATGCACCCATCAGGTGACACAGACTCCGTCGGTGGTGGCAGCCAAATCACAGTAAATCCAAGTGAAGATATTTCTGAAGCTTTTTCTTTAAGTTCCATATACCATCGTCCAGATTTATGAGATTCCCAGTTGAAACCTTGGATCAATATTTCAAAACCTGAACCAGTTCCAGAGGATATGTTAAGCCCGGGTTCCGCATCATCAGCATCCAAGTCACCTTCCTCAGCATAGGTTGGAGTGGAGCTCCGGAAGATGCTATAGGCTTCGGCAGCTAGCTTTTCAATTTCATTAAGAATGCTTTCTTGTGCTTCCTTTACTTTGATCTTCAACCTCTTCTCAGAGTTAAGGCCACTGACCAAGCTCCGAATCTCACTGATTATAACATCAGTATGTACTTCACTAGAAATTCCTTCACTTTCACTATCAGATTGACCATGTTCACCCAAAACACTGCTGGCACCAGAGAGGGGAACATAGAAGTCATCTCCTTGAAATTTCACCCAAGTGTTATCATCCAGCTTCAGAACAAAAACAAACCCAACAAGCTTTTAGTCTAAAGTGAGCAATGCTCTTGATCCATTTCCTGTTGGCTGCAAAAAGAAAAAAAAAAGATTTTTATCAAGTATAATAAAATAACACAAATAATATTTGTAAACTAAAAAAAGAACCATAATCTAACTGAAATATATACATCTTTACCACATACAATTATGTTCTTCTCTTTAGCGAAAGAAGTATAAATGAAAACGAAGTAACAGCAAGAAACTAGTAAAATTTATTTGCTGACATCTAATAAGAACTCATTAGCATGCTTAACAGATTATTAGCAAGAATATCCATAGTAAGAACTTAGTCTATGTTTTAAATTTTCAGTAGGAGAATGTAACTACAATTCACACCTCCAATTAAGTGCGTAAAGCCTTGTTCCGGATTGCAGCTGTTTCAGGTGGATATGGGACAGAAGGAATTTCCCATGTTTTAGCATTATCTCTGCAAACACCCCAGTGAACAACATCTCCAGGTATATCAGTTTCTAAATGTAGAACAATGTTTCCTGCATCAGGGGACTTTCTAACCGCAACACTGATCACGTTACCAACAGAAACTTCTTTTACTATAGAATGTTGCTCATAGAACCCTCCAAGCTGCCTATTCTCATTTGTGGAGTCGTTGGACTCATTGCCATCATCCTCAAGGTAATCCACAAGAGGCACCTTAAAATCTCGGTCTTTGTGCTGATACCAGGCTCCATTTTCTTCAACCTGCAGCAAACATATAATCCCTCAAAATGAGAGAGAATGTAATCTAATAACAAGATTGACAAGTGTATTAAATAATTAGAATCATCAAATACAGAAAAAAATAAACAATTTTGGAAGTACAAACCCTCAGGACAAAATGTATAGCTTCAACTGCACTGCTGGGATTAAAATCAATCCTTCATGAAATTCGTCGTATTCAGAATGTTTCTTCATGGGGGTCTCAATTGCATAGTCCTGAAAAGATCCCACTCACTATACATAGCTATGTCAAAATGAAAAGGCAGACTTCACAGAACAATTGGAAGCTGCAACATACTTTAATGGGAATTGAACCGTGAGGCCACATGTCTTTAGGAGGTTGGTCCCATTCACTGCAAAATTTGAAAGATGTTATTTGGATAACTTAATGCCGCAATAGCAAACTAATATATTTGGACATGCAAAATGTATTCAATTTCATAACCTACAAACATATTCGAGGAGTTGTTAAAATTAAGGGTTACCTGTAAGTATCATCCACATAAGAAAGTCCCCAATGAAGAATCCACTTTCCTGGAAGACTACATCCTACTGTAAGCCGCCAATGCAGCTGATCCTTTGAATGATCCAACCTGATGGAAATTTTCCCCTCCGCCTATAATTCCAAATCAAACAAATTAACAAACACTGCAAAAGCAGAACATTTCCACAAATATTACACGGTGTATCGAAAATAAGCCTCCCTGATGAACAGAAATCACAAAATAACGTAATCAAATTATCCATTCTTTTACCCCAGAAAGTTTTTTTTTCAGGTAACCATACATGAAGCAAAACATGCAAAGATGCAATATACATCAGGCACTCGACAAACATATAAAAATACATATATGAAGGTGAAGATTAATAATAACCTTTTCGATTCGGTTGACGGGAAAAATGTCTTTGTACAAGACATCATCGGAAGAAGAGGTGTCGACAGAAGCTGTACCAATGGAGCTGGCCTTGACTACATGAATATTCTTCTAACGTTCAACTCCTTTTACCTTTACAAAGAAACAGTGAGACCAACTAACTCTTCCCTTTTTGGCATTCCTCTCCTCACTTCATGTGCAATCATTTTCTACTTCATTGTTATATCCTAAATATCATTTTTTTTCTATTTTTTAAGTGAAGTTAATTTCTGATTTAAAATTTTTACCATATGCATAAAATGTAAATTTGATTGGCATTGACTTGAAAGTATTAGCCATCAGTCTACAGATAAAAAAAAAATATGTGTGTGAGTTTGTTAAACTGATTGATTGGCCTTAATATCTTGTGTGAAAACGTTCTTTGAGTTCCTACAATGTTAATGCTTGCCTTGCTAAGCAAATCAACTTTCTTCAAGGTGGTTTCATTTGAAAGGGAATTATCGAACTGATGTCGGAGCTTTTTCCTTAATGATGCAGTTGTTGGACTGATATCGGGGCACAATGGTGCATGTTTAACTTCTCCGTATAATTAGGGATGACAATGGAGCACGCATGATAAGTTTTGGCTACACAAGTTTTAGGCTTCCCAGTTAATTATTCTTCACCTTTTTTCCCTTTCTCTTTGTTTACTTTTCCCAATTACTTTCGTGTTTATTCTGCTCCATTTACAAGTTAAGTGGGTATTTGATTATGTTTGTTGATGGTGGAAGAGAGGTAGGGCAAAGATGGTTAGAGTGAAGAAATAGAAAATGAGATAATAGAGGACTAAATTGGTAGAAATGAAAATGTTAGGATGTTTTTTTAGAATTAGCACCAAATTAAAATAAAGTATAAAATTGAGGGTTTATTATGTTAAATTTTATTAATTGTCACGCCACCGACCATTAAATTTGTAATGACTTTAGATTAACTTATTACTTTTTTAAGTCGGACGATAATTTTAAATTTTTTAATAATCAGAAGACTAGACAAAAAAAAATACTATACTCACAAAATTATCTATGTAATCTACCATTATAAAATTTTAAATTAGTTCTAAATTGTTAAAGACATTTCAGTAATTTTATAATACCAACCAATGAAACATAAATAAAATAACTAAAAGAAAAAACTAATTTCTTTTATAAAAAATTAATTTATTTGAGAAGTATAACTAACATTATTGGACCCATCCCATCGGTTGCATGTAGAAGTTTGTAACTTCTAAATAGGATATGATAGAAATTTATCATGAAAATATTCTCACAATATAATTTACTACATTCATAAATCTTTGAAATTGAATTTTTCACATTTTATTTTGATTTAGTACTCAAATAAGTGTTTAAATTATAGATAAGTCTGGAACGAACGCCGTACACTATTAAACATCATTAACGCAATATATTGTTAAATATCATTAATTTTTTAATAATTTTTAAATAATTATTAAAAATCTCAACCTAATAATTTTACATCAAATTATCTAAGCCGCCGAGGGTTCAGGGTATGAGATTCACATGATCTTTCTCATCGAAGAAACCTTTATCTCATAACAATGGAAGCAAAGGTATTCTTCTTTGTGTCTGGCAATTTGATAATTAGATGCAAAATTATTAAAGATTAGGTTGAGATTAGGATGCAATGATTTTATTAATAATATTTTTTTTTTATTTTTTTGATTCGTAGGTTAAAATTTTTGGGTGTTTTTTTTAATAATTTCATTCATTAACATATTAGAATAAATATATGAGGTAAGGGGAAGAAGATGATTTGTAAATTTTAATCTATAAAAAATATTATGTGAAAAATAAAGATGATGTGGTGTTATTTGATTGGGTAAGACCATGATGAGATTGTGAGAATGATTCATGGAATAATTTCATCTAATTATATTTTAAAATATGATTAATTGCATGTCGAGCCTTTAAAATTTTTAATAATTATTTAAAAGTCATTAAAAAATTAATAGTATTCAACGGTGTGCGTCGCTTGTTTTAGAATTTTCTTATTATACATTTTTTCCATATATGTGCATAAAGTATTTTCTTGCCTAAGCAAATAGCTAGTGTTTTATTATGTAATCATTTTAAGGCTTACATTAAATTTTTTTTGTTATCCAATAAATACATAAGACATAGCTTATTTCTTTAATTTTAATTAGTTTTCTTTAATTTTTATTTTAAAAAATCAAAAATCTTAAATTTTATTAAAAATCATAAATTTTTTAATTCCTCATAAAAGGCCCCAATTCCTAACCCTAAATAATTAACCCCTAAAATCCTCTTCTCTAACCGTCAATTCAATCATCACCAGCTACCCCTTCATTTGTCGACCCTCCACTGCTGATAACATTAATCTTACGTCATTAAAAATAGACGTACGAGTAGCCAAACAAACCCTGAATGTCGAACGTAAAATCTTCAATCGAACGATGAACAGCAGATGAATGAATGACGAACTAGACATTATGACGAATAGACAAATGACGAATGACGTGGTGTTCAACAACGATAGATGGGGAGTTTAGGGATTTGTGTGTTGTTTTGAAAAACATTAAAGTTTTGAGGTTTTAAAATAACTTAATAATTTTACTATTTCTTTAAACGAAAATTAAACGAAAATTAAAAAAAATATGCATGAGCATGTTTTTATTGAATGGCAAAAAAATTTAATTGTCGTTAACGAATTTTTTTTAAATAATTACGGAATAAAATATTAGATAAATATTTGGATCAAAAAATACATTAAACACATAAATAAAAAAGTATAATTTAATATTTACTTGTGTATTAAATCTTTTATTTAAATGATTTAACATCTCATTTTACTAAATCAATAGAATATCAATGGACAAAAATCCTTGCCCACTGCAAAAATATTAAATTCTAAGCTTTATCTCTAAATTATAAATATTAAATCATAAACCCAAAAAAATATAGCATACCCCTAATTTCTTAAACTCTAACCCTAAACCTTTTTAACCCCAAGTCTGTCTTTTTAGTGTGAAATATAAATAAATATATAAAAAAGACAGAAGATTTTTATTCGATACCAATACCATGACATTAGGAAAATTCTACAACGCTCGACGAGCATCGCTGAACACCACTAACGATGAACACCGCTGAACACCATTAAATTAATTTATAAAGATTAAAAATTTCAAGGATTGAACATATAATTATAAATTATTAAAATAAATTTTTAATTAAATTATTTTTTATATATATTATATTTTAAGTTTATTTAAATAATTGGATCAAATATCAACCTTAGACAATTTAAAAAAAACTAAACCTTAAACCCTAAACCCAAAATTCGAACATTGGGTTTATAATTTATGGTTTATGGTTTAAAGTTTAGGGTTTAGGCTTTTAGATTTAGGCTTTTAGGTTTAGTTTTTTTTATTGTCGTGATTTGCTTAAGATGAATTTCCATTGTCGTGAATTAGGACAAACTCAAGAGTAAAAAAAATCATTGCTTCTCTAAAACCTTTGTTCGATGTTAAACGATAATATTAATGCTAATATAGTTAATTATGATGGATGGTATATTGTAGTTATTAGGGTTTAGGGTTTTAAGTTTAGGGTTTTAGTTTTATGATTTTTAGTTTATGGTTTATAGCTTAGGGTTTTTAGGTTTAGGGTTTTAGGTTTTTTATTTTTTAAATTAGCTTAGGTTGGTATTTGATTCAATTATTATTTTTTTTAAAAATATAATATTTATGAAAAATAATTTAATTAAAATTTTATTTTAAATAATTTATAATTATAAGTTGAATCCTTTAAATTTATAATTTTTATAAATTAATTTAATAATATTCAACGATAGTCATTATTAGTGATATTTAACGGTATTCGTCGAGCTTGATAGACATTAAAATAAGAAAACAAATAAAGGATGACACAGAGATGACGCGGCTAAAAGGATAAGTATGACAGGACATTAGGCTATTCTTGTCGAGCCTTTGAGGCAGATGGTTGATGCAATTAGAAGCTCAATGTCCATCACAATTCCACAAAGACCAAGTACACAACTTATACTATTCAATTTTGGAATGTTTTACATTTTGTCTGTAAAAAAAAGGTGGGCTAATGCAATAATAATTGAATAGAAAGAAAAGGGGACCCATTGTTTCGTGTGGAGAAAATGTGCCATTTTGGTTGGATATGTGGAATAAATTGGGTGGGAACCTTCCATCTTCCATATAACGTATCTTTTTCGTTCGGTGTTGTTGTTTTTTTTTTTACTTCTGTACTGAAGGCTTTGTTTCCAAGCTCTTTGCTTTATACAGTCGGAGTAGAGGTAGAAGATTCTCCGACTCCTCATCTACCCATCATCACAAATATCCATTCATCATTCATTCGTTCCGCCCTCACTTTCAAGGACAAATAACGAAACGATTGATGGGAATTACTCGATCATCGTCCTTCATTCGCTCCAAAATTTTATTTCTCGAGATATTTTCCCAATTTCCCACCTCTCACACCCACATCTTTCCACTCTGCTTTTCTTCAATTTTCACGCCACTCGCCCACTTTTTGCTTCTAAAACACAAAAATTACAACTTTAAATTCAATACCCTTCCACCTTCTCCGAGTAATTTTTAGAAGCTCTTCCTGTTTTGCTTTGTTCTCTTCTGTTCTGTTCGTGGATTCCTGTGTTTTGTTTTGCTTCTTCTTTCTTGTTTGTTTAATATTTTTCTGTCTGGGAATTCTTCAGAGTTCACAGTTCTTCCAAATATATTGCTACCCACATGGGATTGGTTCCAATCGGGAAACCCAGAATCGGAAGTCTTGAGAAACAACAACGTCAAAGATGGATTCAAAACTGGGTTTAATCCAACAATCTTTTAACTCCCGTTACTCCCAATGGGTCCGGGAAGCTCTCGACGAATTACCCGACAATTTCACCATCACGGACCCTTCGATTCCAGGCCACCCAATCGTTTTCGCCAGCCGGAACTTCTTGAAAATGTTGGGTTATTCCCAAGAAGAAGTAACCGGTCAAAACGGGAATATATTTCAAGGGCCCAAAACGAATCGAAGAACGGTGATGGAAATAAGAGAAGCGATTCGGGAAGAGAGGGGTGTTCAAGTGAGTTTGGTGAATTACCGTAAAGACGGGACGCCGTTTTGGATGTTGTTTCATATGAGTCCCGTTTTTGGCAAAGAAGATGGCAGGGTGATCCATTTCGTGGCTGTTCAGGTCCCGATTACAAGGAGACAGAGGATGAATGGAGGGGTTAGCTTGAGTGATGATACGTCGGGATTGAATGAGATTATGTTCGGCTCTTGTCGGAAGGAAGTGGATACCAATTCTGTGCTGGAATTGGGTCGTATTTTGTCCTTGGATTCGAGTACTAATGGTTCGTTTTCTCAGCTACACCTTTTAGATTGTAGCCATTATTGATTGATCAGTTGCAGTTGCTTGTACATTTGATGCAATTAAATTGTTGAGCTTATTGAACACTGGAACTCAAGTGGTAAAGTGTGGTGTGTTCCAGCTAGGTGACCCGAGTTCGAACAGTTTAGTATGTAGGTGTGCATGTGTGCCATTATCAAATGCAATTCACAATTTTCTTTCAAATCATTTCTTTGACCTTTTGGATTGAGTTTTGGTTATCTAAGCTCACTTTCCAACTCAATCGCTATAATTTTTGTAATATTGTTGTATACTCAGTGCCTACTTTTTACACTTTGCTCTAAAGTTTTTCCTATTTCACCATATCAATTTGTCATCCAGTATCTGCTAGCTACTTGATGTTTTCATTCTTTGTTTCAATGACAATAATTGACACGATATTCTCATCTTCCATTGCCATTGGGTTTACTTGTTTCGGTTCTCATCTAAGTGTATATTACAGTATTAGATATTGAAGAGACATGCGAGGCAAGTGACTTTGAGCAGCGAAGGGCGGCGAATGCGTTTAGCAACATCTTGTCTGTGTTAACCCACTATAGTGAGTCGACTGGCAGATTGGTCTGTGGGAAGAGATACAGTGCACCCGGGATAGGCTACATCAATTCATCACTAAGTATATCACTTGGTAGAATCAAACAAAGCTTTGTACTGTGAGTTGTTTGCAGATTCTTTAATTTCGATTTTATAATAATAACCATCTTTATCAGGGATTTCTGATGTCTCTCTTTCTTCCTGTTACCTGCAACATATTTTCGTGGCCTTGCAGAATTGATCCACATTTACCCGGGCTACCTATAGTTTATGCAAGTGATGCCTTCTTAAAATTGACAGGTGCTTTAACTTATCTAATTTACAATACTACTCCATCATAGTAAACAATCTACTTTACCGGTGAATAGGGAAAGAATTAGAGTAGATTGTTTATAAACTCATTTAAGGATGTAGTTTATGTAGCTGCTTACGTACTTCTTTGCCTCGATAGGCTATGATAAGCATGAAATATTGGGGCTTAATTTTGCAGTTTTGAATGGTGCTGATACAGATACTTCAAGTTTACATCAGGTAAACTGCTTTGATCCAATATAAACATCAAAACTTCCTGGGTTACATGGTGATGTAAGGACTTCCTATTGGGTGGAGGATTACATATTGCTTATTTTTTTCTTCCAGATAAAGGAAAGTATTCAAACAGAACAGGCATGCACAGTACGTATCTTAAGTTACAGGTTGATACTTAGACACTTGCAATTTTTATTGAAGTATGGATTTGTCCCCATAGGCCTTAAGGTCTAATCATGCATGTCTTGTTACTGTACCAGGAAGGACCAAAGCTCATTTTGGAATTGCCTACACTTATCACCTGTTCGTAATGCCTCTGGCAAGGTAATGTGTATTGCATATGTATTATCTTTTACTAGTCCCCCTTCAACTTCAAACACTGAAATCAAGGATTGATGAAAACGGGTAGATCGGTGTTATTTAACATGATTTTGTTCTTTTTTTTTTCTGCAAGGTTGATTAAGGCTTTACTAAAACAAGAAACACATTTTTTCATGCCATGTCTTGCAATCCATCCAGTAAGCTTGCGTGCTATAACTTAAAACCAGTGTGATACTTCGTAGCACATGAACGGTAGAAATTGGGCCTGTGTGTATAGTACTCTATATTTCATGATTTGTGTTTTCAATACCACCTTGAGTGTTCATATTGAACGAACTAATGCTAAACCCAGGTAATGTTGGAAATTGATAGAGGTGGGCCTAGGCTAAAACTCAGTTATTGCGGATGATCGAGCTGTTAATAGCTTATAAGGCTGGATTTTACATGTTTTAGTTTTTCTCTATTATCTAAAGCCTGCTTGGAGAGGATCAATGCTATAGAGATTGTTATATATATATGTTATGATTTGCCCTCTCTTACACTGATTATATCTGGCTCAGATAGCTTACTTTGTGGGCGTTCAGATAGGCGAAGAGTGTAAGAACACAGACAGACACGGGCTAAGCCCTGAAATGCGGCAACTTAGCACTGTTGGCGCAGTGAAGGTTGCGGTGAGGAGCTCATCAATGGTGGCTGGCTCCTCCAAGTCGTAGACGGCTTGTGTATTATTTGCAGCTCAAACGCTTGAATACAGTCTCAAACTTGGAATCTCATACCAGTGTAGATTATGTTTTGTAATCTCGCCTATTACGCGTCCGAAATGACAGAATGGGCTACTCCATTTGGAGAAGCAAAAAGAATAATGAATGAGAGAGAGAGAGATTGTTTCAGGGGTTCATTGGTATGTAACATTGTTTATATAGAAATTGTATCAATAATAAGGTCTCTTGTCTCCACAATTATTTGATCTACTTTTGGGACGTTCCTTCTTGTTTTCTTTTATTAACAGCAAAGGCTAATATAAAAACAAACTGAAGGCCAACAATACAGGGAAAAAAACTTGAGATTCTCAGTTTTGGAGTCTCTTGAGATTTCTCCACCCATCTCGACATCTATATGTGTCGAGATTGATATTTCTTAAACTATAAGATTTTGATATCGATATGTGTCGAGTTTCATATTGTGTTTTTTTTTTCTTCTTTTTATTACGTGCATGTATATGCATACACACGAGAGAGTTTATAGCAAGGTAGTCAATATCATACTGGTGAATGTATATCGCTTTTGTTCTAACAGTGGCACATATTGGTATTAATGTATTTCGATGTACCGTTTCAAGTTTATTGATATTTTTTAAAATATTTCCACATGTATATAATACATATATGCAAATATACCTCAATTATATTTGCATAAATACATTTATATGTAAATATATGATTTAAAATTATTAATTAAGTGTTGAGATACGATGTGCAGCAATCTCAAAAACTTGATAGTTGGACCTAATAAAAAAAACTCACTTAAAACGTTTTACCTTCTCTCTAAATAGATCTAAGAGTTTTTTTTTTTTTTAAGGTCAGCCGTCTTTCAGATCGTTGGCGGTTGACCTCCACCTTTTCCCCTATGTTTTTTTTCCTTCCCTTTTGATTTCGTCCGTTGTCTCTTTTTTCCTGTCTTTGTTGGTTTCAGTACACTTCTGATTTGTCTCGTTGTGACTCTTTGGTTGCCGACGACCTATTTTGGCCCGGGCTCGTTCCTATGAGGAGGAAGTGAACCCTCCTCGGTGATGAGGGTCGGTTTTGGTTCAGGCTGAGGGTGGGTTTTTAGCTTACGTTTTCCTCCTCTCCTTTCTCCTCCGATTTTGTTCTTATTTTGCTCTTTGCTTGCAGGTTATGGTTCATTCAGCTCGATTTGGTCGTTCGTTTGTCTCAGCGGTGCTCGAATCTTCCTTTCTCCCTTTGACAGTTAACTGAGCTCTTGGATTGCCGACTCCTTGTTCTTTCTTGACCTTCCATTTGTCACTCATCTCCAGATGACATGTGATGGTGTCTCACTGCATTCCTCCTAACGTGTTATATTTCAGTACCCCTAATTGGTCATGCAGTTGATGAAGGACTTTGTTAGTTTCTCTACTTCAGTACTCATGTTGATGATGGAGCGTTCTCGAA
The DNA here is from genome assembly GCA_019671005.1 of Hibiscus mutabilis. Taxonomy (NCBI): domain Eukaryota; kingdom Viridiplantae; phylum Streptophyta; class Magnoliopsida; order Malvales; family Malvaceae; genus Hibiscus; species Hibiscus mutabilis. The sequence goes on from JAGYYJ010000870.1 coordinate 12,353, forward strand.
ATCTCACCATAAATCATGTGTTTTCATTTTTTCTAACTTTGACCAGTGTTGTTTTCTCTCTTTGTTTGTCATTCTGTTCGTTTTCTCTGACAATTTTAGCCAGTTTTTATTATATTTTTTCGGGTTTTATCTTCTTCTCTATAACTTTTTTATGTTATCTATGAGATACCAACACTGAATTTCAAAAAAAAAAAACTTGGTAATTGATCCTATTTTTTTCATTTTAAAAATTCTGCGCCGTCTGTAAGTTTTTTTTTTCTTAGCCGACGATCGATAATCACTTACATAATTGTCGATAGCTGGTATTTATTATTTTATTATTATTTTTTTATTATTATTTTTTAATAAGAACCTCAGCCTTTATGACACGCGTTTCTTCTATCCTTGTGACATATTTTTTTATTTTGTGGTTTGTTTTATTTGTCCTTGTAGAATGATTAAGCATACTCTAACGGTCGGTTGATGATTGTTTGCTGATGTAATCAGTCTTGAGTGGCGAAATATTTTGATTGATAGTTTGAATTGTCTGCCACTTTTCTTTCATCCGTTATGCGTCTCGATTGAATAGAGACAAGAAGATTTAAAAAGTTTCTAAATTTTAATGGTATACTTATCTTCATTTAAATTTTTTACTTTTCTTTATTTTTTAGATTGTAAGAAATTTTAGGTAAATTAATTTCATTATTTTTCTTTCTAAATATATTATACTTGTGATATCTTCTATAGTTATAATAAAAATTTAGTAATTATATTAAAAAAATTTGGTTGTCGGAAATGTTAACTTTTCTAGTATACTGACCTTATTACTACAATATTTTGGAAATGGAATATTTCAGTGAAAAAGGCAGCGAAGCTGAGGCAGGAGAATTTAAAATATCTGATACTAAACGAAGAAATTACACGATGCTCCTTGTCACATTACTTATGAATTTAATTGATACAAATTATTTAATTTATTAATTTTTTATATCATTTTTTTAAAAATGAAGTGATCGCGGGGCAGAGATTTTCAATTAACCAAGTTGCAGGGAAGAAATATATTTTTTCGGTCCCACAAAGATTGTCCTTTATTAATTTTTTTAATTTTAACTCGTGATTATTTAAAATTTATTATTGATAAAAATATAAAAATATATTTTAAAAACCTCTAATAAAGTAGATTTAAATATATATTTAAAATTTAATTATTTAAAATATTTAATATAATTATTGTTAAAGTTTAAAAATTTTGACTTTAAAAAAATTAATAAAGGATAATATTTGTGAGACGGAGGGAGTATATAATTTAGAGGACGAATAATACTTTAACTCTATAATAATAGGTGAAGAAAATTCGATTACCTAAAAAAATTAAAAAAGTTACTTGACTAAATTTTAATCTGATAGTAATTTCATAAACTTGATATGACTCAACATTTTTTAAAATAAAATTTAAGTTATAAAATAAATTTTGAATAATTTAAAATCTTGAATAAATATTTTTTTTGCAATTTAATCTCTCAAATTTATATTTTATTCTATTTAATCCTCTAATTGCAATTCTTTAGAAATACTTTATTTCCATCACTTTCTCGACTCTTTTATAGTCCTATCAATATTTTTACCCTCAAAATCTTTTTTTTTCAAATAGTATTATAAATATGTTATATAATTTTAGATAGTATTTGATTTATTAAATAGGGTAAAATACACCATTCATCACTCAACAATCTTCTCACTCCTATTTTACTCACTCAACTTTTAAACTTTTCAATTTAATAACTGAACTTTATACATTGAACGTCCACTCTCAAATATTTTATTATTATTTTAGTATGAGATGACATTTTTATTATTATTTAATTTAAAAATAATTTAAAATAAAAAGTAAAATTAAATTATCCGCCGGCCACCATTCGCCGTCGTCAGACATCACCGCCGACGGCCGTAGATGGGGGCCGTTTGGTTCCATATTTCACCGATTCGTCTCACTCCCTTGAGTCCGAATTCGACCACCAGGAATTTAGTGGACCTAGGGTTTAATTTCATGCTCTTCCTTGTCATGCATTTTTAATTGTCATTCATATGACTTTTATTTTAATTGGATATATATGGTTAATTAATTTAAAATATAAAAGGAAGTATTTATTAATTTCAATATTTGTGTCGTAACAGTTCTGGCTCAATGGATGTTGACCAAATATTCGAATTAATTCTTATCGTCTAAATGTAATTTAATTTGAGATAAAATTTGGACAAGTCATCACACCATCCTTAACTGCTTGCATCATGCATAAAGGTGATGAACGGAGTTCGAACCATAAATTAACATGGCAATTGGGCTTATTCGATGTTAGTTTAATCTATGGTCCGAGGTATCGTTACCCTTATTAATTAAATACTTAATTAATTCAAATTTACCAATTTGACAAAGCCCGTTTAATTAAAGTTTGTCTTCAATCATGAACCATTTAATTAAATTCAATTTGAATTTCGATAGTTTCCATCAATTAAAAGCAACATATATTTTGGTACCAATTTCCGGGCGCGATGGGGGTGCTAATCCTTCCTCACGTGTAACCAACTCTCGAACCCGTTTTGAACGAATCTCTAATTTTTATGGTGTTCAGCCTACCTTAGTGCCCGGTGGCGACTCCAAGTCTTTTAATTTTAAAGAACACGAATTTTTAAAAAATTTCCCATTTTCAAAACATTTAACAAATATTTTTAAAATAAAATAAAAGGAACCTTATTACTCCTTTTAGCGATTTTCGACATCAGAAAGGTCGCTACACATATAAATTATACATTTTTATTTCTTAATTAATTATCGAAACGATAAGTTATGACTTTCTTGGTCAAATAATAATATTGAAAATAATTGATGAAATAGGATGGGTCAAAAATTATTTACTGAATTAGGGACATTGTTAGAATACTAGATGAAGTCAGCAACAATATATACCGACTTCAAGGAAGTCCCAAATATTGTAGGCCGACTTGAAGGAAGTCGCAAGCACTATAGGCCGACTTCAGGCAAAAACAAGTACTTGATTACAAGTCACTTCAACGACTCCATTGGGTATTAACAAAAAAAATCCGTAAAGGCCATTGGGCAAGTTTGAAGCTTGGAAAATTGGAACCATGTAATACACATGTACCATCTCTATCAAAGATGCTTCATTCAATTAACAGTGAGTTAGGATGATACCTCCAAACTTCCATCAGTGTCTGCCGAGTGGAGATTTGTAATAATGCCCTCACAGGAGGATTGCACAAATGCATCATAAAAACAAAACTCCTTGGTGAGTAGATTTAATGCCTCTCGAGCTCATGAAAAACTCCAAGGAGGATTGCAGCCCTCTAATACGGCTCTCCTAAAGCCGGTAAATCTCATCAATTTCATATGTTCAACAACAATGAACCTGCAAATTATAAATGACAGTGTAAAATATGTTAAAATTTAGCTCATGTAAATCGAGCATCATCAGAAAATGTATAAGCACTTACTGATACTAACACAACTCCATGTTCTATACTTTTTCGATGCAAGTTTAATAAATAGCAACTCATTAAGAAATAGCAATGCATGGCATTAACAATGTGGCAACTTTAAACACAACGTAATTTCATAAATTACTGTTATAAATGAAAATTTATTCCAGCACGGTTAACAATTTTTACATTCCAATAAATCCCAAGAAGTAAATATTTCCACCAACCAATAAATGAAATAGGAAACTTTCAGGCTACCTCTATCTAAAAGAAATGAGCAACTCTACTTATTAAAATGATAAGATTCATAACTTGCTATGAGATAACTCTGTGAAAACAAATAGAAATATCTAATATATCAAGCAATAAGGGAACAGAAAATATAGCCTGTGGAAGCTTCCTTCCATTTGTCTTGTAGTTTTGGAGAGATAAAACAACCTCATTTTGCCCTCAGAGGACTTCTTCTATAAACTAAAACAATAAAAAAGGGGGGAGTATTCACTTGTCAAATATATTTATAATAGATAGCTTACAACCTTCATGGACAAGGACATGATCTGTTTGTAGTAGACATCTGCTGTCCCTGCAGTTCCAGGAAGACATGAGTGGAGGAACCACTTTCAGACCAAAATCATAATATCGCCACAGCTTTGTGCCAATCCATGAGAAAAATAAGGAACCAAAATGAGATTCATCACAATTGATAAAAAAATAATAGCATAGAGACTCTCCCCGTGTCTATCTTCAAGACACATGCTAAGCAATATGATAACCAACAAGGTTTGATCAACTTATCACAAATCAGAATGTACCTTCATGAAGAGCAGTATTTTATGAATAACAATTCAAGCAACAACCGATTCGACAAATTCAACCACAGAACAACGGATGATAATTTACTGAAAAGGGGTTTCAACAGATGAATCAAATTGTAAACTATGATAAAGTAAAGCATTGAATTAAGCAAATTCAACCCCGGAACAACATTTTGCCCTTACGCGATCAGAGTTCACACCAAAACTCACATAATAATAGACCATAGCTAAAACAAAAACAAACCCATTACCACAATTAAGTTAAACCATAAAACCCATAATCAAAACCTTATAAAAACTCAGGGCATTTACGTTCCCTATAGACATCAAAGCTCGATCAAACATATAAGAACAAGACAAATGTCCTTTCCGACATTGCACAACATGCTTTTCCCTATAGACATCAGCTAAAGATTTTTTTTTATCCAGAGCTAGATTTTTCACAAATTCTTCAGAGTTAAACACAATTATCTTTAAAATCATATAGGTATCGTATATGCAGGTCAGAATCAAACTTCCAAGCTTAAAAATTAGGATGCAAGTCGAACCAACCAAAAAGGGCAATAGAGACCATTAGACAAGCTTCCTAATCCTACCTCGGTGCAAAGGCAAAACTCAGGGCATTTACGTTCTCCAAACCTCCCAGTGCATGGCATATAACCAGCGCAACATGTATACCTACAACAAAAACAAAATGACATGTTTAAGCCAATATATCACTTCCTCAACTTGTAATCAAAGAGGGACCAAACACAACAATTACCTTGACATGTCATTATAAAGCGCTCGTTTCCGAAGCATGTAAGATACACATGGTCCACTGCAGTAAAACAAAACAACAATGTGTCGGTGACAGAAGTTTACTCTTATAATTCAAATGGTTCGAAAATCGTCAAGGGGAGGATAAAAATCATCAGTTTATGCACAACACTGCACATCTATCAGTAGTATGTTCAATTTTCAAGTCGAAAGTGTATAACTCCCTAGAACAAAGAAATCAAAATCCTAGTGGCAGAATGAGACATTGAGGATCCAATTTAGAACAGAAATATGAAAATCAGACAGAGTCAACCCTAGGTCACCCCAGTCACCAAAGTCTTAATCTTTAAACCCTAAACCATTGGAATCCTTATTGCAGCTAACTAAACAAAAAAAAATAATCATAAACGCGAAATTCAGGAGAGTCAGAATCAGATCTACAACACCAAAATAAATAAACAAAAGATCCGAATTACTTACCGCCAAAAAGCCAAGCAGCAATCTGCAAACAAAAAAAAGATTTATAACTAATAAATCAAACTTAAAAATTAAAAAAGAAAACAAAAATAGGGAAAGAAGAATTACAAAGAGGGTCTTGTTGAATGGTGCTCATGAGATCGGTGTGCCAAAGATTTCGAAAGTTCTGGTGGAGCTGCATCTTGTCCAGGTATTCTTGCGACGGCATGATTCCTGAAACCTAAAAAAACACAAACATAGAAAGCAAGAGAGATTGGAATGGATGAATTAGAGGAAAGGAAACATTTTTTAGGTATGTAAAGAATTTCAGTTTCGAGGGCATGGTTTTTGCTTCGTTCGGCCGAGCGAGAGAGAGGAGGAGGAGTTTAAAACTTTGGTTCTTTGTTACCTGTTTCAAAAAGAATTGAACGAGTTTTTTATGCCAAGCATATTTCACGGCGTTTGATAAGTAAACGCCGCTATATAATTTTATACCGGCATTTTTTAAAAACGCCACTAAATACTGTTTTATCGCGGTATTTTTAATATAAACACCACTAAGTATGTTTCTGTAGCGGTGTTTATCAACAAACGCCACTATATATCATTTATTGCGGCGTTTCTCTAAAAATGCCACTATATATCTGTCTATCGCGGTGTTTCTTCGAAACACGCCGCTAAAAATGCAGCTAGAAACCTGTTTTGGTGTAGTGATAAAGACGAACGTTGATACTGCAGTTAATACAGCCGATGGACAGACGACGATAGAGGGAATTATTAGGGACGACCAAGGTAGCTGGGTCTTTGGTTTTGCGAGATTTATTGGCCGATGCTAAGTCCTACTTGCTGAGCTATGGGCATTACATGATATGCTCGTGCATGCTTGGTCCTTGGAGTATCGTAGGGTCGAGATTGGGACGGACTGCTTGGAGGTGGTTTAGATACTCAATCACACTTCGAATGCTCTACTAGGGAACAATTTGGTAGTCTATTTTTCAATTGGTGAGAAGAGATTAGAAGTTGGTGACTCGTTATGTGCGCAGGGAGCGTAATACTATTGCGGATCGGCTCGTGGCGTTGGGTCGTAATGCTTCGATGACCAGCTCTGTATTTACTACTCCCCAGCAAGCTTTGTCTGAGCTTGTGAATGATGAAAGGACAAGGAGCCTGGACGAGTCTGTGCAAGTGTCGGGTTGATATGGTGAGGAGATTGTGATGTGCTTTAATTTGCATGAGGACCCGGGTGGTTAGGCTATGTAGTTTTTGGTCTTGTCAAGCTTTTGTTTGCTTTATTTTAGCTTTGTTTTGCTTTAAGACGAGGTACTGTCGAGGTCCTATAAATATTGCGATGTGTACTCTTTTTTTATTTAAATTTAAAGGTTTTTTTAATCAGATATGTGGTAGTATCATATTTTTTATAAAAAAAATATACGAACAAATTACGCTATAAGTTATAATAGCTTAATTTCCGACAAAATATAAAATTTATATTTGCTATGTAAGTGGAGTCATCACCGTCTGATCTTAATCTATGATCAATCTAGAAGCACATAAGCAATGCACGTGTAGGTTTTAAACATGAACCAATATACCAGATATTCCTTGCTAGCCAACCTTTCTCTCCACCTTCTTTCTTCGGCCATAAATAAGATCTGCAGATTTTAATTAGAAAAAAAAAAAAAGCAGTGCCAGTGATCGAACAGAAGATGAAGATTTTCGTCAAAACTCTCAAAGGCACCCACTTCGATATCGAAGTCAAACCCGAAGATGCGGTTCGCTTCTTGTATTTCTTCTCTTGAAATTTTTTAATTAATTTTTGTTTTTATAACCTTCATATTTGTCCTATGAATTTTATCTTTCCTGCTAGTTTTTTTTTTCTGCTCGTTCTTTTATGCTTTAGCCCATTTTCGAACATCAATTGGGTTTATGTAGGACTGTACAAATTACAATTCGTTGATATCATTTGGATTATTACGCGCATGGTTGAATTAGCAGACGTGAAATTTGAATTGGAGATCGGCGATGATAATTTGTTCAATTTCCGTATTTATTTGGTTTTTTGGGAAGGTTTGCCTACTTTATCCCAGTGAATTGATACTCCTACAGTTAGAATGGAGATGTTTTTATCTTCTGGGAGAATTGATAATTATGTGTAATTTATCAATTTCCATGTTGGTAGAGGCGTTGTCAATATTATACCGAAAGAAGTGGGAATGTGCTAGTAGTTCGCCGAAAGCAGTGCATAATATTTTGTTTCTGTGTTTCATTTTTGCTTGATTATTTGATTTACTTGTGTCCTCCTTTGACAAGAATGTATAGATTTCCGTGCAATGGTAGTTCCAGCATACAAGATATAAAGTACAAGTGGAAAATACACAAACATTGAACATAGAAATATGCTAATATTTCATCTCAGTAATGTTATTTTATTGGGACTGAACTTTCTTAAATTAGTGTGACTAAAATTGAAGTATAATAAATTTCTATAAACAAATTGCTGTTGTTAGACAGAGTGAGAATAAGGTTCTGCATTCACAGTGAGAAGGGTGTGTTCTTATTATTTTAGTGGATTGTTATTATTTTAATTGTTTTTGCTACCTTCTTTTTTGCAATTATATTTATGCCTAGGGATGTAATGCTTGGTGCAGCTTCCTTTTACTTCATCATTGCAGTGTTCTATGATTCGGCAATTAATATTTGTTAGTTTTTTCCAGGTAGGTGATGTAAAAAAGAAAATAGAAAATGTTCAAGGAGCAGAAGTTTATCCCGCTGCACAACAAATGCTTATCCATAAGGGCAAAGTTCTTAAAGATGAGACGACTCTGTCTGAGAATAGTGTTGCTGAAAATAGCTTTATTGTGATCATGTTGGCTAAGGTGAAATTAGTTATTTCCCCCATTCTCCCCTCTTTCTCTCAATCTTACATGTTTGTAACTTCTCATCCAACTCTTCTTAATCTTGCTGGCCAATTATGCTTGCTTACTTGTAATAAATGCCTAAACTGACACAGTTTTCCATGTAGCTGTTGGATTCAGAAGTTATCTTAGTTTAGGATAGAGTGTTGTACCATTAAATATTTTGAAATCTGGTTGTTCCCTCGTCTTAGTTGCATGCTACAAAATGTCAATTTGTTACTAAACAAGAAACAATACTTCTTGTTTTTTTTTGCCTTTTAACCTACATTGTTTTCTCTTATGCTAGAATAAGGGTTCGTCTGATGATGGTGCAACTGCTTCAACAGCTCCAACAACTAAAGTAATATTTTAATTTTGTAACCTCTCTTGCCGTGTTTTCCATTATCTTTTCTGAATATTAATTACTTTTACGCAGAATTGCTTGTAAGCAGCTATTCTGCTGTGCTTTTTTATCTATATTACTGAGAAGACATTTTCATTTGACATGACCTGAAAAAGGCAGTAGCATTTTGTTTATCCTGGTGGAAGATGTTTTGCTCAATACTACGATGACTGATGAGAAGGCAACTTGGATAAATGTAATTGTATATGTTCAAATCGTTAAATGTTGTAGGTGGTGAATAGCATTGCTTTAAGTTTTTCAGATATGGCACATGGTTTAGTTGTTTTGTGTTCAAATGCTTACTATCTTATTCGTACTATTGAGTGATAAACAGATTGCATAGTGTTGGAATCTTAGTTCTAATACTAACTTGTCCCCTCTTTTAACATTTGAGTTAGTTACATAATCTCTTATCTGAGTTACTCAGTTTTGTCTTGTTTTCTCTCCTTTTGCCTTCTAATATCGTGTGAACTAGAAAATGGCCACTATCCTAGTCTCTCTTCATGGACTCCACTAGGACAGTTTAATCATTTAGTTTTCTTTTTGATCTATTTAATGCCACGGTGTGTGAATCTGTTAAAGCTTAGCTATTCACTCTCACAAAACCATTATGTGAATTTTGATCTTCAAAAGTCTTTTTGAGCGTGAATGGAAATGTGTTTGTTCCACCTCTACCATAAAGTGTGTAGTGATATTTGGCTAGTCACTTCTGTAAAATTGTGTACGTATTTGCAGGTTGTTGTGTAGTGATTTTGGATAGAAATATTTCTTTCCCTTTCTCATAGTCGATAAAATGTCATCTTTTGTAGACTCCCCAGGCAAGCGTACCACCAGTGGCTCCAACACCAGCTTCTACTGCTCCAGTTGCAACTTCAGCTATGTATGTCTATCTATTCTGCACTTCTTGTTATGATAGAACGACTCCACTGTGACTTATTTCTTATCAACTCTTTTTCAGGGCTACACCTGCACCTATCGCTGAATCTAGTCCCGTTGCTTCAACTACTATAGTGTGTGTAACTTATTCTCAGAAAATAACTTCATGCTTTTTGAAGGATTGGAAGCATGCTTTCAATGGGAATTTTCCATGGGTTCTGTTTTTTGGTATCTTGAATAATGTCTTTTGAAACAGGTCAGAATCTGATGTTTATGGCCAAGCAGCATCAAATCTGGTTGCAGGAAGTAACTTAGAAGGAACAGTCCATCAGATTCTTGATATGGGTGGAGGGACCTGGGATAGGGATACTGTTGTCCGTGCCCTTCGTGCTGCTTATAATAACCCAGAGAGAGCTGTGGAATATTTGTATTCTGTAAGTAATTCCTTTGGGCCCGACTTGAAATGCTGATGTGCGTGCTTTTTTTTATTTGTGCCTCCAGTTGCCAACTTATTCGTAGGGTTATTGAAATTCTGTCATTACCTTTGCTTTATTCTTCTGCTTAATATGGATGGTATTATTCTCATAGGTGTGATATCTTCCTGAGAGGATTCTGGTAACGATGATAATGCATTTTTGTCTTCTATAATTAGATGTATTTCTACTTGCACCTTGGTTATTTCCCTTCTCCCAAAATGTGCTTCCTTTGTTTCATTTTGCTTGTCTTTTTTTATTTGGTGGATCTTGCAGTTTTGAAGTATTTTTGTTTTGTTGTTTTTTAACTTAATGAAAAAGCATATGCCTTATATCAAGGATAGTGATACTCATTTTGTTTCTCCCCCCAAAGTTTGGATTTTATATGATTTGGCATTTCTTGTCATGGGTCTTTATATGACTTAAAAATAGTCCTTTCCATTTATTAGAACAAAATTCATTTTGTTCGCCACAGTTGAGTTGCTTCTTGGCATTTCATTATGAAATTTTATTGTAAATTTTAGGGCATCCCTGAGCAAGCTGAAGCTCCAGCTGTGGCTCATGCCCCTGTATCTGGGCAAACCACTAACCCAGCATCACAACATCAACAGCCTCCTCAAGCGGCAGCTGTTCCTATAAGTGGACCCAATGCAAATCCTCTAGACCTCTTTCCCCAGGTACAATCCAGTATATATTTGATAACTTATATGACGGAGAAGTTAACCGTTAACTTGATGGTCTGTTATTGATACAGGGCCTTCCCAACATGGGTGCACCTGGTGCTGGGGCTGGCTCTCTTGATTTTTTGCGCAACAGTCAACAGGTCTCTCCCTCTCTCTTTCTTCAAATGGATGTATATGGGCTTTTTTGGCATTTACTTGTGGAACTTCTTACCTCAAACAACTCTCATTTTGCTTCTCTCCTTTTCAGTTTCAAGCTTTGCGAGCAATGGTGCAGGCTAACCCACAAATATTGCAGGTTATTCTCTGATCCCTTGGTTTTTCTGGTCATCTGTGTTTTCCTTTTTCCTGTCTTTTCTGAAGGGTTTTGTTTATTTATTATTGCAGCCTATGCTTCAAGAGTTGGGGAAACAAAATCCTAATCTAATGAGACTTATTCAAGAGCATCAGGCTGACTTTCTTAGCCTGATTAATGAGCCTGCTGAAGCTGGAGAGGAGTGAGTTTTGTCGTTTTTAGTTGCTAACTTCTCGAGCGTAGTTGTGCATGTCTTTGAATGCATATTTGCTATCTGCTGTCATAGGAACGTATTGGGGCAATTAGCTGAGGCAATGCCACAAGCTGTTCAAGTCACACCTGAGGAACGTGATGCCATAGAACGGGTAAAGTATCTTCTGTTTAAAGCTGACTTGGATGTTTGCCTATCTTTGTTTCTTTACCTATCTTTTTTTATTGTTTGTAGAAATATCTTGGTCAATTTCTTTTCCCTGATTAGATCTGTCGACTTTAACCTGAATCTGAATATTTGAACCCAATTTGGTATGAACCAGTCCAACTCAAACCTGAATTGACCGAAACGTAAAAATGATTTAAACACGTAACAACTGGATACCAAAATAGTCTGAACTCAAAATGATATTGAAGTGAGTAGAACTCAAAATGATCTGAACTTGTAATGACTCGGATTGAAAAACGTGGATAACTTGACCCCAAAACAACATGAACCCATAACTGTTCTACCTGAAATGACATGAATCTAAGATTTTGACACCCGAACTGGCACAATTCATATTATCTCGACTCAAAATCAATCCGAACCTCCCAGTTGATAGGATCTAGCGTTGATCTTTGTAATGAGATTAGCTCAGATATATGAACATCGGTAGTAGTTTTGGATGAGTTTGACAATTGTCACCCATTTCTTGCTTTGCATCTACTTGTTATATAACCTCAGCTTGGTTCACTATGGTATAATACAGCTAGAAGCAATGGGGTTTGATAGAGCAACTGTGCTTCAAGTGTTTTTTGCCTGCAACAAGAACGAGGAGCTGGCAGCCAACTACCTTTTAGATCATATGCATGATTTTGAGGATTGATTTGGTAAAGATGGTCAGGGGAAGCCCATTTTTCTCTCTCTTTTTTTTTTAATTTTATTTTTGGGGTGTCTTGTTATTTATGCTCCTCCTCCCCCACAAACTCTAGCGCACGTTTACTTGTTAAGCAAGTGATGTGAAATGCTTTGGTGTTGACACAAGGGACAATGTCATGGTGTAACCTTCCATTCCAAGGACCATAATATGGTTTTATATGCAAGTGGTATTCCTACGTTTTAACTCATTCCTTGCTAATTTGAAACACATTGGTTCTTAATATATCAAAGCATACATGCTTTGGTTCATAAGCACATTCGACTGGACTATGTAAGTGTAACTTGTATGCTTTGAACGAAATGATTACTACCCAAAGTAGACATATGTTGAATCTAGATTCAACTTGAGTCCAATTTATATGTTGTCTTCTGTATAATAATCAACCTTATAATACAACTTATATTCAGTTTAAGTCGCTAGGTAATCATAAATCCAACATTTATTTTTCACTTAATCGTTTTACATATAAATTTAAGTTTGAAGACAATGTGGATAAAAGATAAATAAGCAACATACAAAAAAATTATTTACTTTCAATTAATTCACATAGATTATAATAATTACTTAAATTATTATACTTACGGAACAAAACTCCAACATTATAGGTTAAGGATTATTTCCTCTTTATAAAATCAAGTTTTTCGGTGCCTTCTAATGTGATATGTTAACTATGAGCTATTCAAACACAATTTCTCAGTACGCACATTTTCGAAAAATATTAATCGAATTATATTAACATAATGAGACTTAACTGAAAAATAAATATTGATAAAAGTTCACAATATATTCTAATGTATTACTGTAATCACTCATTTTTACTTGTAAATATATTAATGTTGCATGTATATTTATTATATGAATGTTACTAATATAAGGTGATGTGTGCATGTATAAGCTATGTATACGTATTAGGGGTGTATGTATGTCACGTATGTATCTAGGGTATAAGCGTATATAGATGTTATGTTAATTATATGTATGATTATACATATGTATACTAGAATATTATATTAATTAATGATCGTATAATATAAGTATATATTTTATGTATGTATATATGTATTCTTTATTATAATTATACTATTATTGGGCTGACAAAATGAAAAAAATAAATATATATTAAACCCAAATAAAAATTACAGTCCAATTACAAATCCAATTACAAAGCCCGTTTGGCCCAAATCTGAGTCTTATCTAATTACAATGTGTAGGTAACTGTGGGCCGTTGGATCAAGATCTGATCCAACGGCCACGATGCAATGGAAGTCAAAAATATCTGCCAGGCGCGTGCTCCACACGTATGGACCGTTCGAGTGCCACGCGCGGCGTGTGGTCCACGCTAGCGACGCTTTAATATCCCACGCGCGCGTAAGATCCACGCGTTCTGACTCCTCGACTGCGGAGCTCCACGTGGCAAAATCTCAAGCCGTCTCATCAGATCGAGGCTTCATCCAGGCCGATCGTTCTTCAAGCCATCTCGACCGTTAGATCGATCCGATCTAACGGCCAAAACTTTTTCTTGTCGGCCTCTGGCGAAATGACCACACCGCCACCGCGCCGATATTGATCAGCGTTGATTATGCCAAAGACAACAAGCAAAATGTCGATTCGAAAAAGAAGATGCAACTTGCAACCAAAAAACAGAGGCAGTAATATATATGAAACGGGGCTTTTGTAACGGGAGGAATTAGCCAGCAAAAATTAGCGGCGAGCAAAAAGATTAGCAAAAAAGAGAGAGTAGTAAAAAAGAAAGAACAGAGATCTTGTAAAACCAAAAACTCAGTAACAATCGAGATAATCAAAAGCGATCCAGTGGTAAATTTTTATCTCCTTTTTACTTGTTTTCTTTACATGCATATACGGAAGATTAACAAAAAAAAAAACAGAAATAAAGAAGTAAAGTAGTCTTACAGGCGTTGTGCGTGGGTCTTCCCTTCCCCTCTGTGACAAGCCTTTCGGCTTCTACAAGCAGATCCGGTGAACTAAAGGGAGGAAGACCCTTGTGGTTTCGTTTTTTTGGTCTAAAAAAAAATATTTTTGGTTCGTATTTCCTAGATCTAGAGTAAATAAGGGGTATCCTCTGAATCCAACCTAGGATTCGTATTGAGGACGACACAAGGGGTTGTTTTGGTCTATTTTGAGGCTCACGCCGTAGCGCCGGTTAGCGGCGGCGGTGGCGGAGAGAACACTGTGACGACGCCTGATTCTCGGGTATTATAAGAACAAATGAGAGAGAATGAAGAACATAAGCGGGGTTACAAAGCGAAAATGAAAGAAATGAAGGGAAAATGGGTTTCGGTCTAAAAATGGGCTTTTTATAGTTATTATTATTTTTGAAATGGGTAAATTACACACTTAATCCCACCGCGTTTTCAATATTTTCATTTTTTGTCTTGCCGCATGGTATAATCACATTTGAGTCTCCCGATTTTTCAAAGGATTACAATTTCGTCCCTAAATTACACGAATCGGTTTGAATGGTAAAATTACGTCCTTAACCATCCCGCGTTTTGGATTTTTTTCTTTTTGGGTCTGCCCCTTGGTCTAATTACAATTCTGGTCCTTTTAGGTTTTGTTTGTTTCGCAATTTCGTCCCTCAAATTACATATTATTGTTCTTTAATTTACGCCAATGACTTTTGTTTTTCTTTCATTTTTCATCTGTTTTCTTTGTAAATACTAATGTTCGTATTATAATCGTATATGTAGATGTATTCTATTATTTTATTTTATTTTATGTCACTTGTATATGACTCGTATTCTATGTTTACATATGTATGTGTATTAAGGTTATAATGATCATGCGTCTTTTATCCGGTTACTCATATTAAGCATGTTATGTTTTTCTTGATTCGTACATGGTATATTTTGTATTTTTATATGTGTGTGCTTTCTTATTTTTTAGGGCTACATGTTAGTATATTTACCCTTTTTATACGATATGTTGACCCGTATATGTTGAAATATGTTTTATTACTAGTATGCATTTTTTTAATATCTGTTCGTCTATATATACTTATTCCTGCCTTGATATTTTGACATATTATAATTGTTTTTTTATCTATTATTTAGAGTAATATGTATATATATACATGTTTTAGTCTAAAATATCATTCATGTTAAATTAGTATTCTGGTATGCCAATATTTATTATGCTAAATATTTTGCCATGTTTTACGTTTTTGCCACTAAGATTGCATATCAAGATATAACTTGTTAATGCGGAGTCCTTTTATCCGAGCGTAAACGGGGCCAGTATCAAGCGTAGTGATAGTGGTTGGGCGTTTATTCTCGGGTAACGAGACCCTTAAAATATATTCGCAATTATGACCGAATTTTAAAATAATCGTCACTCTAATCCGGAAAATCTAACATTAATATAGCGGTAATTATTAAAGTACCAATTTTGGGCGGTGTGGGGGTGCTAATCCTTCCCCATCCGTAACCGACTCCCGAACCCTGTCTTTTTGAATCTCTGGTTTTATGGTGTCCGGCCTACCTAAGTGGCCAGTGGCGACTCCATTTTTATAAGGTTTTTGTAAACCCCACGGAATAAATATTTTATACCCAAACACCTTTCAAACACACCTTTCGAAAACCCCATCGTTTTTATTTTAGCGATATATGGAAAAAGACATTCGCTAGCAGGATCATGTTAGAAAATATGGGGCAGAAGTCCAATGAAAGCCTGCGACAATATGCCCAGAGGTGGAGAGAAGTGGCCGCCCAAATCCAGCCACCTATCCCGGAGCACGAAATCACGCCATTATTTGTCAATACTCTGAAAGGGGCACTCTTTGACCGACTCATTAATAACGCAACACAGTGTTTCGCCGACTTAATCAGGACTGGAAAGTCTCTCGAGCTGGCAATCAAGAGCGGCAGAATAGATGGTGGGGAAGGGTCTCGAAAGTATAACAAGAGAAATGAAGTGAACACCACCAGCACCTATACCGCCCCGAAGAACTTCACAGTCTCACAGCCACAAGCACCTGTGGGAAAAACACAAAATTCGAATCAAAGAGATGAAAGAGTCACCAGAAAGGATAAAGAGAGGAGAACTTTCACTCCCCTACCTGTTTCATACTCAGAGCTTTATTCCCAATTGTATGAAGCGGACTTGGTCCGACCATACATCGTTAATCCTGTCAATCCACCCTTCCCGCCTTGGTATAATCCAAGCACACATTGCGACTATCACGGTGGTACCCCTGGACATCCCACTGAGAACTGTCTTGCCTTCAAAAAGCTTGTACAGAACTTAATCGATTCTGGGATATTGAAGTTTGAAGAGCCAAGCGTAGCCAACAACCCGCTGCCCAATCATGGGAGCATAGGAGTTAATGTCATAGAAGAATGCTTTACCAGGAGGATAAAGGATGACGTGTCGAAATCAAGTCTCCTTTACGGTGGGTATTTCAACAATTATGCATGGCTCGTGTGATCAACAAAGGCATGATAATAAAGGCGTAAGGAATGTGGAAAGTATTGCGAATTCCATCAGACTGAAGGGCATGATATCCAAGAATGTGAAGAGTTCAAGAAATTGGTGCAGAAGTTGATGAATGAAAAATAAATTGAATTCTTTGAGGAACCCATGGGGAAGGGATCAAACGTACACATGACAGATAGCCCCAAAACTAGATACGGGAAGGATAGACCTTTTATTATCTCTCCCAGATCGAAATGCAGGTGTCTCCCAAGGAGAAACCAGCAAGATAAATCCCAAGATCATCATTTCAGCACCATCTCCATTCCCATTCAAAGACATGCGACAAATTCCGGAATTATGCTGCGAATGTGACCATGCAGAAAAAATCAGAACACGAGCAGGTAAAAGAGCCTCTGTTTGGAAGACCAACAAAGTCGAACAATGTGAGCGTTGGTGAAGCAAGCCATTTCACAAGGAGCGCCGATGTTATTCCTCCGAGGCTTTGAGAGAATTTGAAAAAGATAGGGGAAGAATACAGCAATTAGCCCTACGCAGATATTTGGAGAAGAACCTCCCAAAAGATAAATGAACCCGAAGAATCGAGGCCCGGGCCAAAGAATTTCTAAAGTTCTTGAGACATAGCGAGTACAGCGTAGTGGAACAACTACGGAAACAACCGCCAGGATCACGGTCTTTGGAATTACTCTTGAGTTGAGAGAAGCATCGGAGAGACGCTATTGAAAGTCTTTGAATCAAACTTTTGTGCCTCGGGACATTTCAGTAACAAACTGGACATGATAGTGGGGCATATTACGCTTTATAATCATATCACGTTGGTGATGATGAGATCTGGAGGGAGGAATGGGGTCTACCAAAGCCCTTAACATCACTACCCACCGCAAAGGGTATGTATTACAGCGTGCGTCTGATCGACAACGGGTCAGCATTGAATGTCTTGCCTATGGTAACCCCGCAAAAATTGCCAATAGATGGTTCGCACCTAAAGCCTTGCTACAACTCGGTAAGAGCCTTTGATGGTACGCAAAAAGGAACAATGGGGAAAATTGAGGTGCCCCTATTGATCGGACCAACTGAATATGTGATCGATTTTGTGGTGATGGACATAAAACCATCTTACAGCTGCTTATTGGGAAGACCGTGGATCCACTCCACAGGAGTTGTCCCATCATCATTGCATCAGAAATTAAAATTTGTAGTTGAAGGCAAATTGGTCACCGTAGAAGCAGAGCATGAGTTTGTTGCTTCCGTGACATCAGACACCCCCTACATTCAAAATGATGAAGATGCTGCAGAATGCTCGTTCCGAGCATTAGAACTAGTAAATGCCACATTCATTTCAGAGGAAAGCCAGATCTCTTACCCCAGGTTATCTAATTGTACTAAGATGACCGTCGCAGAAACTCTGGGCCGAGGAGCCAAAGTAGGAAAAGGGCTGGGAAAGAAATTACAAGGAAACCTGAGACCCAAGAATATGATAACCAAGAAGGATCGTTTCGGGCTGGGTTGCCAACCAAGTGTCCAACAGAAGAAAGAAGAATATAAAAGAAAGGAGGAGCAAAGAAAAGCTAGATCTAAAGGAGAAGACATTCCATGGAGGTCGATGTCCTTTCCTAGTTTGAAAGCCACTTTCATCTCCGGAGGGTTCTACCAGCCAGGTCAAGATATTGGAGAGGCAATGAAGAAAAATGATGAACTCAACCAGGAGGAAATATTCAGTAAAACATTTGAAGGGATGTACATCAACATGATAGCTGAAAATGACCGAGGTAGCAAAATGTTGACCAACATCCGCCCTTGCCATCCCGGGGAAACGCTCGATAACTGGAGCTGCATTGATCTAGCTGTAGTTTTTAGGAATATATCAGAGTAATGCTCCGAATCAACCTTTTGTTTTTGCCCATAGACAATGTGGATCTCTTGTATGGGGCACCTATGTTAACTTTTTGATTGAAATGAAAATATCCCCACTTTCTTAAAAATGACCAAAGTCTCATTTACTCCATTCATGCATTCTTCATATTCATTCCCTTCATGTAAAGCCGTCTCTTTCCCAATACAATTCATTCTCATTTAATGCAGGTCGCTCATGATTGACGATATGAATGATACTGGATCCGATCCTGGAGTAAATTTTGAATGCCCTGAGGTCTCAGAGGAAATTGAGGGAGGATATGATAAAATAGAAATTGAGGTCCCGTAAGAGTTAAAGAGAATGGTGGACGACGAAGAAAGGCAGATTATGCCCCACCAAGAAGAAACAGAAATTGTCAACTTGGGGACTGAAGAAGCAAGGAAAGAAGTAAAAATAGGAACGACGATTTCCTCAAAAACCAAGCATGAACTGATAGCCCTACTTCAGGAATTCAAGGATGTCTTCGCTTGGACTTATCAAGATATGCCAGGATTGAACACCGACATAGTGGTGCATAAATTGCCAACAAAATCGGAGTGCAAACCAGTACAGCAAAAACTTCGGAGAATAAGGCCAGAGATGTTGTTAAAGATCCGAGAAGAAGTGAAGAAGCAATTTGATGCTGGATTCTTGGAGGTAGCCAAATACCCCGAATGGGTTGCAAACATTGTACCAGTACCAAAGAAAGACGGGAAAGTTCGTATGTGTGTAGATTACAGGGATCTGAATCGAGCTAGCCCTAAAGACAACTTCCATTTGCCACATATTGACACGCTGGTTGACAACACCGCAGGACATTCATGGTTTTCCTTCATGGACGGCTTCTCAGGATACAACCAGATAAAGATGGATCCTAACGACATGGAGAAAACCACATTCATAACCATGTGGGGCACTTTTTGTTATCAAGTGATGCCGTTTGGGCTAAAGAACGCAGGGGCAACATACCAAAGAGCAATGGTGACTCTCTTCCATGATATGATGCACAAAGAAATAGAAGTATACGTGGATGATATGATTGCCAAATCCCGAACAGAGGAAGAGCACCTACAGAACTTGAGAAAACTATTCCAAAGACTACGGAAGTACCAACTAAGGCTCAATCCTGCCAAGTGTACCTTCGCCGTTACTTCTGGAAAACTCTTGGGGTTCGTAGTAAGCAGAAGAGGGATTGAGATTGACCCGGATAAAGTGAAAGCCATCCAGGACCTTTCACCACCCCGCACGCAAAAGGAAGTCCGCAGTTTCCTGGGGAGGCTGAATTATATCTCTCGTTTCATTTCCCAATTAACCAATCAATGCGACCCGGTCTTCAGACTTTTTAGAAAGAATAATCCTGGCGTATGGGATGAAGAATGTCAAAAAGCCCTAGAAAAGATCAAAAAGTACCTGACAAATGCTCCAATTTTAGTCGCACCAGTACTTGGTCGACCACTAATTCTCTACTTAACGGTCTTCGAGAATTCAATGGGATGTGTACTGGGGCAACACGATGAGTCAAGAAAAAAGGAGCAAGCCATCTATTACCTAAGCAGGAAATTCAATGATTGCGAAACACGGTACCCGCCTTGAAAGAGAAGGCGTGTTGTGCTCTAGTTTGGGCTACAAGCGGCTCGGGAAAGTACATGTTGTACCATAGTACTGGTTGATATCCAAGCTAGACCCATTAAAGTTCTTAATGGAGCGCCCGGCGCTAACGGGAAGGATGGCCCGATGGCAGATGCTCTTATCCGAATTCGACATCGTATATATTAATCAGAAAGCTGTAAAAGGGAGTGCCGTAGCAGATTTCCTGGCTAGTCGTGCTTCGAATGACTATGAGGCATTGAACTTTAGTTTCCTAGACGAAGACTTGATGTGCATCACAACCGAAGAAGAGATTTGAGATGATATTTCATGGAAACTTTACTTGATGGAGCCTCCAACGCCCCGGACATGGGATAGGCAGTGCTAATCTCACCGAGGGCGTCTATTATCCTTTCACCAGCAGATTGGAATTCTTCCGCACAAACAATATAGCTGAATACGAAGCTTGCATCATGGGACTAAACTCAGCCATCGAAAGAAAGGTTAAGGAACTCGAGAGTTCGGAGATTCGTCCCTAGTCATTTACCAATTGCGCGGGAGTGGGAAACCGAGACCGAAGTTGGTCAAATATCACGAATGGATCCAAGAGCTCGTCAAAGAGTTCGAAAAGGTCAGCTTCAATTACCTACCCGAGAAGAAAATCGGATGGCGGATGCATTGGCAACCTTGGCATCCATGTTTAAAACAAACACCGGGCGTAAATGAAGCCCATTGAGATGCAGACGTTTGAAAAACCTGCTAATTGTTGTAATATACAGGAAGAGATTGACGGAAATCCATGGTACTATGACATCCCGCAATATGTCAAGCTTCAAAAGTATCTAGAAGGGGCAAACGACAATGATGAAAAAAGCTCGAGAAAAATGGCAACAAAATATATCCTAGATGGGAAATCCTATATAGGAGAAGTCATGATCAAACATTCTTTGAGATGTGTGGATGCCCGAGAGGCGAAGAAAATCTTAGCTGAAGTACATGACGGGATACGTGAACGCACGCCAACGGGTTGTCTATAGCCGAAAAATTATGAGATACGGATATTTACGGTTGACCATGGAGGAGATTGCATCGATTATTTTAAAATGCCACAAATGCCAAATTTTACGCTGACAAGATTCATGCACCCCATCACCTCTACACACAATGAATTCTCCGTGGCCTTTTTTGCAAAGATGGGGCATGGGCGTCATCAGGCGAGATCCATCCGAAAGCCTCCAATGGGCACCGTTTCATTTTGGTCGCCATAGATTACTTCACTAAATGGGTAGAGGCAGCGTCTTACGCCAATATCACAGGACTACAGTTTGTAAGTTCTTAAAGAAGGAAATTATTTGTCGTCTGATTGCGAGAGAGGATCATCACCGACAACGCCCAATCCGAACAACAAAATGATGAAGGGCGTGTGCACTCAATTCAAGATAACACACCATAATTCCACGATCTATCGTCCTAAAATGAATGGAGCGGTGGAAGCGACAAACAAGAACATAAAGAAGATCATAGCGAAAACTACGGATACCTACGAGGGGATTGGCATGAGAAGTTGCCTTTTGCCCTTTTCGCCTATAGGACGTCCATTCGCACATCAACGGGGGCAACGCCCTACTCCTTGGTGTATGGTACCAAGCGTACTCCCAATTGAGGTAGAAATTCCGTCCTCCGGGTCTTAAACGAAGTAAAACTGGAAGAAGCTGAATGGGTGCAGGCGGACTCGACCAACTAAATCTCATTGTGAAAAAGACTAAAAGCCATTTGTCATGGTCGGATGTACCAAAAGCGGATGGTGCAAAGCTTACAACAAAAAGGTGCGCCAAGAGAATTCAAAGAAGGGGATCGGTACTCAAGAGAATCCTCCTATCCGTAAAGATTCTCGAGGAAAATGGACGCTTAACCGGGAATGACCGTCACGTCATAAAAAAGCCTTCTCGGGAGGAGCCACGATCCTAACAGAAATGGACGGGGGACGAGCTGAAAAATCCCGTAAATTCTGATGTCGTCAAGAAATATTATCTCTAAAAAAAATTTGGAGAGCTCAGGACGAAAACTCGAAACCGGGCGTCTTGAAGCAAAGAAAGGACTCGAGTTGAAAACCCGCAAAGGGCGGCTCGGGTAAGTTAAAAAGTTGAATATCTGAAGAGAAGGGCATCTTCATGAACATTGTGAAGAGAAGGCTTCAGGCAAAAAAATTCTACACCGGTTGACAGGATCATGTATCATTCATATCGAAGATAATGAGAGATCTTGTATTTAACTTATACGTGTCATACCTTTCTTTTTAAGATATCTCAAAGCCCTTAATCATAATAAAACCGTGTTTTTGAGCATCCATTCCTGGCCTTCTTGTCAATTTCAGTCAAATAAGATAACATAGGCTTATAATGAAACAAGAGATTTCAGAGCATTACTATGATTTAACCTTGGAAATGCAGGTGATCAAAGAAAACGATGTTAACTCCGTCCTTTAGTTCCCTACATAATGGTTGTCGATAGAGAAGGCGGGAAGCTTCAGACAACCTGGTAGAATAACCAATGGCACATATCATATCTATTCAAGAAATGCATACGAGATAACAAAAGAAATCTCCTGGGTGAAAACCAGAAGGGCACCCTCCTCAAAAAAAAATCTCTAAATTGAAAACCCGGAAGGGCACTTTAGAATTCCAAGTTGGAATTGAAAAAAGAGAAAGGTTGGAATGGTTGAACCTGACAGTGAGGCGGAGTATCGATGCCTGTAAAAAAGGAGAAAACGGACGTCAAGATCAAATGAGGACCAAAACAAGCCCACCCAGAGATTGACTCTCATGCATCATGAATAGTCAAGCATCACTAGAATTAGGAGCATGTCAATTCATTTGTCATAGCATTTTGTTTTCGTCTCGATGTATCTGCAGATCCAAAGAGACATCGAAGACCGTCACGGTGTGAATCCTAAATGAGAAAACAATGTTTTACATACAAAAGACACATGTTTTCAAGCTCTAGAGAGAGGTTCTATATAGGAAGAGTCCTCCTCTCCAAGGCTTCAGAAGCTGAAAGTTCTATATAGGAAGGACTCAGCGGGACTCGAGGTGAAGACTTCATGATTCTATTCACCCATGACACGCAAGATTATATAGGAAATCCTGCTTTGTGTCGAAAGCGAAGAGTTCTATATAGGAAGGGCTTGAGCTTTATTGTCTTAGAGTAAAAGGTTCTATATAGGAAGAACTGTAGCTCTCGAGATTCCAGACATAAAAAAAAGTTCTATATAGGAGGGATGATGGCTCCAAGGTGAAGACTTCATGATTCTATATAGGAAGAACTCCCCAGTCAAAGCAATTCACCTATGACACAAAGAGGTTATATAGGAAACTGTTGTGTCAAAAGCAAAGAGTCTTATATAGGAAAGACTCCGAGCTTCATTGTCTTAAGAGTGAAAGGTTCTATATAGGAAGAACTCTAGCTACGAGACTTCAAGGCGTCAAAAGTTCTATATAGGAAGAACTTACGAGCTGAAGATTCAGCCAAGGAAGAGCGGAGATGTCCAAAAGAATTCGTTTTCCAAAGCTACAAAAGGGAAGTCGATAAAAATGAGAGCGAAGGGTTCTATGTCGAAAAGAGCACTGTAGCTCCAAGATCGGAAGGTGACGAAGCTCTATATAGGAAGAACTTACGAGCCTGAAGATTCAGCCAAGGAAGAGCGAAGATGTCCAAAAGAATTCGTTTTTCCAAAGCTCTGCACAGGAAGTCGATAAAAATGAGAGCGAAGGGTTCTATGTCGAAAAGAGCTGTAGCTCCAAGATCGGAAGGTGACGAAGCTCTATATAGGAAGAACTTACGAGCCTGAAGATTCAGCCAAGGAAGAGCGGAGATGTCCAAAAGAATTCGTTTTTCCAAGGCTACAAACAGGGAAGTCTAATAAAAATGAGTGCTTATGAATCTTTGCTTTGTTTCCCATTCCATGAGAACAAGCAAAGAGGGGCAACTGTAATCACTCATTTTTACTTGTAAATATATTAATATTGCATGTATATTTATTATATGAATGTTACTAATATAAGGTGATGTGTGCATGTATAAGCTATGTATACGTATTAGGGGTGTATGTATGTCACGTATGTATCTAGGGTATAAGCGTATATAGATGTTATGTTAATTATATGTATGATTATACGTACGTATACTATAATATTATATTAATTAATGATCGTATAATATAAGTATATATTTTCGTATGTATATGTATTGCTGTTATAATTATACTATTATTGGGCTGACAAAATGAAAAAAATAAATATATATTAAACCCAAATAAAAATTACAGTCCAATTACAAATCCAATTACAAAGCCCGTTTGGCCCAAATCTGAGTCTTATCTAATTACAATGTGTAGGTAACTGTGGGCCGTTGGATCAAGATCTGATCCAACGGCCACGATGCAATGGAAGTCAAAAATATCTGCCAGGCGCGTGCTCCACACGTATGGACCGTTCGAGTGCCACGCGCGCGTGTGGTCCACGCGCGGACGCTTTAATATCCCACGCGCGCGTAAGATCCACGCGTTCTGACTCCTCGACTGCGGAGCTCCACGTGGCGAAATCTCAAGCCGTCTCATCAGATCGAGGCTTCATCGGGCCGATCGTTCTTCAAGCCATCTCGACCGTTAGATCGGATCGATCTAACGGCTTAAAAACGTCCGCCTCTCGGCGAAACGACCACACCGCCACCGCGCCGATATTGATCCCGCGCGTTGATTATGCCAAAGACAACATGCAAAATGTCAGATATGAAAAAGAAGATGCAACTTGCAACCAAAAAACAGAGGCAGTAATATATATGAAACGGGGCTGTTGTAACGGGAGGAATTAGCCAACAAAAATTAGCGAGCGAGCAAAAAAGATTAGCAAAAAACGGAGATAGTAGTAACAAAAAAGAAAGAACAGAGATCTTGTAAAACCAAAAAACTTGTAACCAGTCGAGATAATCAAAAGGCAGTCCAGTGGTAAATTTTTGTCTCCTTTTTTACTTGTTTTCTTTACATGCATATACGGAAGATTAACAAAAATGTAAATAAAGAAGTAAAGTAGTCTACTAGGCGTTGTGCGTGGGTCTTCCCTTCCTCTGTGACAAGCCTTTCGGCTTCTACAAGCCAGATCTGGTCAACTAAAGGGAGGGGAAGACCCCTTGTGGTTTCGTTTTGGTCTAAAAAAATATTTTTGGTTCGTATTTCCTAGATCTAGAGTAAATAAGGGGGTATCCTCTGAATCCAACCTAGGATTCGTATTGAGGACGACAAGGGGGTTGTTTTGGTCTATTTTGGAGGCTCACCGGCGCCGGTTAGCGGCGGCCGGCGGCGGAGAACACGGCCGCCGGATTCTGGGTATTATAAGAACAAATGAGAGAGAATGAAGAACATAAGCAGGGTTACAAAACTGAAAATGAAAGAAATGAGGGGAAAATGGGTTTCAGTCTAAAAATGGGCTTTTTATAGTTATTATTATTATTGAAATGGGTAAATTACACACTTAATCCCACCGCGTTTTCAATATTTTCATTTTTGTCTTGCCGCATGGTATAATCACATTGATCCCCCGATTTTTCAAAGGATTACAATTTCGTCCCTAAATTACACGAATCGGTTTACGAATGGTAAAATTACGTCCTTAACCATCCCGCGTTTTTGGATTTTTCACTTTGGGTGCCCCTTGGTCTAATTACAATTCTGGTCCTTTTAGGTTTTGTTTGTTTCGCAATTTCGTCCCCAAATTACATATTATTGTTCTTTAATTTACACATGACTTTTGTTTTTCTTTCATTTCAGTCATGTTTTCTTTGTAAATACTAATGTTCGTATTATAATCGTATATGTAGATGTATTCTATTATTTTATTTTATTTTATGTCACTTGTATATGACTCGTATTCTATGTTTACATATGTATGTGTATTAAGGTTATAATGATCATGCGTCTTTTATCCGGTTACTCATATTAAGCATGTTATGTTTTTACTGATTCGTACATGGTATATTTTGTATTTTATATGTGTGTGCTTTCTTATTTTTTAGGGCTACATGTTAGTATATTTACCCTTTTTATACGATATGTTGACCCGTATATGTTGAAATATGTTTTATTACTAGTATGCATTTTTTTAATATTTGTTCGTCTATATATACTTATTCCTGCCTTGATATTTTGACATATTATAATTGTTTTTTTATCTATTATTTAGAGTAATATGTATATATATACATGTTTTAGTCTAAAATATCATTCATGTTAAATTAGTATTCTGGTATGCCAATATTTATTATGCTAAATATTTTGCCATGTTTTACGTTTTTGCCACTAAGATTGCATATCAAGATATAACTTGTTAATGCGGAGTCCCTTTATCCGAGCGTAAACGGGGCCAGTATCAAGCGTAGTGATAGTGGTTGGGCGTTTATTCTCGGGTAACGGGACCCTTAAAATATATTCACAATTATGACCGAATTTTAAAATAATTGTCACTCTAATCCGGAAAATCCAACATTAATATAGCGGTAATTATTAAAGTACCAATTTTGGGCGGTGTGGGGTGCTAATCCTTCCCCATCCGTAACCGACTCTCGAACCCTGTCTTTTTGAATCTCTGGTTTTATGGTGTCCGGCCTACCTAAGTGGCCGGTGGCGACTCCATTTTTATAAGGTTTTTGTAAACCCCACGGAATAAATATTTTATATCCAAACACCTTTCAAACACACCTTTCGAAAACCCCATCGTTTTTATTTTAGCGATATATGGAAAAAGACATTCGCTACAATAACAGATATGAGCCTAATGATTTTTAACTCACATCGATAACATAAATATATATTATGAAATATATATGTGCGGAGGATTAACATGTCAGGGTTGGATCTGACATCGCCTCAACTGATCAAGAAGACGTTTATTTGTTATCATGCATATCTTTTCGGTTTTGGACTCTCGGATTAAATTTGGATACGTGGTTTGCGTTCGTGGATAGTTGTCTCATGATGCTCGGCTCTGATTAGTGGTTTTTAGTGGTTTTTCAATAGCTTAATCTCTTTTGTGGTTCGTTTACCGATGAAGTTAGATGTGTTCGTATCTATATTTCGCTTGAGTCTTTTGGTTGAGTTTTAACCTTTTTTCATATATGGTCCTTGTATGATCTAAAGTAGCTAGTTTCTTATGTCAATGTTATAGAAAAATGTCTAAATTATGTATTTTTATTTATGACGATGGCTGTACATACTTATTGTAATTTTAGATTTTTTTAATAAAACTATTTTTTAATAAGAATAACTGATTCTATTAAAAAAACTGCTAACTTCAATTTTCATTTATTATTATTAAATTATTTTTGAATATTTCACAAATACGTATATAAAACATGTCTCAAATAGCATAACAAATGTATTACGTACATAGTTCGAAGCTATCAAAAACACTTGTGTCGATAACGTAATATAAATTATAAAAATAGAAGGATAGAAGATGAACATAATATGAGAGTTTATAGAGCAAATACATATAGTCAGTTGGTTAAGTTGTTCATCTTTGTTCTCTCATATTCCTTTAAGTTATAGGTTTTAAACTTACTAGGACTATTCCCCTTCATTTCTTTAGAGTCCTCTTTAGGGGTGTTCAAAAATATCCGACCCGACTACCAGAACATAAATAACTGGGTATTTACTCGGAATTTCTTTTTACCAGGGTCGGGTACCCGGCCTGTCATTTCCCGGGTCACAAAATTAAGAATTTTCAGGTACCCGAATATATTTGAAATTAATATTTTTTTATATTCAATATACATACTTTTATATTAAACTAATAAAAAATCTTAAATTTTTTATTTTTTTATATTTAATAAATACATATTTTTATACTAAACTAATAAATACATATTTTTTTATATTTTTATGTTAAATTAATAAAATGTTTTTATATTTAATTTATATATTTTTATAGCGGGTACCCAAATACCCGAATTTCCGGGTACCGTAATTTTCGAGTACTCGACTAACAGGTACCCACAAAATTCGGGTCGGGACATGGGCCTCATTTTTCACTACCCAAATATTCGGGTATCCGGTACTTCGGGTACCCGAATACCCGAATTTAAACACCCCTAGTCCTCTTCCACTCTCTTTCAAGTAAGATTATAATTAAGTTTAAAATTTATAAAAAAAATGGAGTTTATACTAGTTTTTTATTGTCTTGTATATTATGGGTTTATAATGTTACTATTCATAACGCAAAAAAAAAAAAACACAAAAGAAAGATGAATGAACATCCACGTAAAAGAAGAAAAATGAAAAAAAATGTTTTTAACCCATATAATGTGTAGGGCAACGGATGTAATCGTCTAAATCCAGAAATATTCCAATCTCTTTGTTGAATACAAATAAAAATAAAAATCAAACAAAATACCAATAGTTTTAGTATATAATTTAGGGTACTCAAAGCCGATAAAATTTTTCTTCCTTTTCCGGTGTTATTTTTATGTCTTAAAATTAAAAAGTTAAATTTTAAATCTTAACTATAAATCTTAAACCCTATATCCTAAAAAATATATTATATACTAAATTTCTTAAACTCTAACCATAAATCTAAAACCCTAAACCCTAAACTTAATTTTTAGGGTGAGAGAAAACATTTCTATCCGCTCAAAACCACCTCCTTGGATTCATATCTAAAAACGAAAAATTATTAGATAGACCTGACTCACCACGTCATTCATAGTCTCATCCAATAATAATTTTTATCTCATTTTTTAAGGAGAATCTTCACATCTTTCTTACATGTCATTAAATGAATGAATTTTATTAGATGAGACCATGGATGACGTGGTGAGCTGAGACCATGTAATAATTTCTCTCTAAAAACATTGATTAAAAATGTCCATTTCGCAGTTCGTGAGCCCATTCCCCTATCGTTTGATCAACCTCCCAATTAGGGGTGAGCAAAACTCGACTTGAAAATATTGAAATTTTCAACTCGAGGCGAAAAAACTCGACTCGTTCTAACTCGACTCGAAATTATATAAACTCGACTCGACTTAAAATAATTTCAAATAAAGTTTGAGTTGTAAAATAGAAATTCGAATAACTCGAATAATTCGAAATTTTTAGTAATTAGTGGATTGATTTTTAAGTTCGAGTCAAGTTTCTCAATTTTTCCTAATATGTATATACCGATATAAAAAATATGAAGAAATATATGCCACATATGAAAAAACATGATGAAATATAAATGCATATCTTTTATGATTAGAGAAAGTCATTTAAATTAGAATCAAACTATACTATAACATGATAAATAATTAGAATTAAATTTGTGTAGGAACTTGAAAACTCGACTCGAACTCAACTCGAATTTCATAAACTCGACTCGAATCAAAAAAATTTCAAATAAAGTTTGAGTTGAAAAATATGATGTGTCAACTAGAATAACTCGAAAATTTTTTACTCGACTCGACTTATCGAATGCTCACCCCTACTCCTAATAATGCAAACCGAACACAAATAAATAAACAAATTAATAAATAAATAAGAAAAATAACCTATTTATATCCTTTAATCCTAGCAAAAGAAATGCAGGCAAGGCTAGAAGACAAGTTTTTCTTTCTCCCCTTGCTTTGTTTGAGCGTTACAAGTTTCTTCTTCCTTTTGACCAAAGTTCACTACACGTGTGAATTGCAGTTATGGCATCGCCATTTGTGAACATGGAGCTCAGTAGAAAATACAGGGAAAAAAATCTAGTGCTCTAGCAAGTTTCTGATTCTGATGGAAAACCACAGCATAGCGACTGCAACATTGGAAAACAAAGATGGCTTTGGTGCTGCTTCTGAAAATGGTGATGATCAGCAGAGCACGACCCTTGTCGATAACAACAAGGGTGGCATTAGGACAATGCCCTTCGTCATAGGTAAGCTTTTTGATAGGTGTTGGAGTCTTGGATTTTGTTTTTCCTTTTTTGTTAAGGCTAATTACTTGTCCGTCGATGTGCAGTAAATGATATGTGCGAGAAATTGGCATTGGTGGGCTTCACTAAAAACATGGTTAACTACTTGACAATCCAGCTTCATATGCCATTAACAAAAGCAGCCAACACTGTCACCAACTTCAATGGCTCTTCTAGCTTGACGCCACTGCTTGGGGCTTTCATTGCTGATTCATATGCCGGGAAGTTTTGGACCATCACTGTCGCAACAACCATATACCTAATGGTAAGAATAATTGAAGTTTCCATGTAGTTGGAGAAGAAGCATCAAATTTATATGTAATCTGATCTGATGTGATGAGCAGGGAATGATAGTCCTAACACTCTCGGCAGCAATGCCAAAGCTACGGCCACCGCCATGTGAAGGTAACCAAGTTTGCCAAGAAGCCAATGGGAGTCAAACGGCTATTCTCTACCTGGCTCTTATGCTGGCAGCCTTGGGATCAGGTGGGATCCGGCCATGCGTGGCGGCGTTTGGGGCTGAGCAGTTTGTTGAGGAGGATCCTAGGCATCCTAAGAAAACGTGGGTCTTCTTTAATTGGTACTACTTTGCATTGACAGCTGCGGCATTGATAGCAGCAACGCTACTTGTGTTAATTCAAGACCATGTAGGGTGGAGCTTGGGCCTCGGAGTTCCTACCATAGCCATGGCTTTCTCCATCATGTTCCTAATTGGTTACCCTCTTTATCGAAACATGGATCCTGCTGGAAGTCCTTACACTCGTGTCTTTCAAGTCTGTGTTGCTGCTTTTAGGAAGAGAAAGATTCCCTCGATTTCTGATCCTAAGCTTTTGTATGTCAACGAGGTGCTTGATGCCTCAATCTCCACCGACGGACTGCTTCATAATAGAAAACAATTCAAGTAAGTTGCCACTTTGCCTTTTTTTACTGCCCTCCTCGTTATTAGTGATTTGCTTGACTAATTCGGATTAACTCGCGTTGTACACCTGACTTTAGTAGGTGACTCGAACTCAAGATCTACTTAAGCCATATTAAGCTGCTTACCACCTGGTACCACTCGGCTCTTTTCATAAGTTGCCACTTGCCTCTTTTCATATCACATTGCAAAATGCAGATTTCTGGATAAGGCTGCCATTTTGACTGAAGAAGATGGTGTTAAACCATCAGAAAAACCCAATTTTTGGAGACTCAGCACTGTCCATAGAGTTGA
This sequence comes from Hibiscus mutabilis, assembly GCA_019671005.1. NCBI lineage: Eukaryota > Viridiplantae > Streptophyta > Magnoliopsida > Malvales > Malvaceae > Hibiscus > Hibiscus mutabilis. The sequence continues at coordinate 43,725 of JAGYYJ010000870.1, forward strand.
AGAATTAAAATGCATAGTCAGAATGCTACCAATTTGGGCAGCAGGTATTATGTTTGCCGCGTCCGATGCTCAACAAAACACATTTTCATTACAACAAGCCAACACAATGAACAAACACCTGACCAAGTCTTTCGAGATCCCCTCCGCTTCCATGTCTGTCTTCTCCATATTGTCGATGCTCACCATGATAGCCTTATACGATCGTGTACTGGTTCATGTTGCCCGCAGGTTCACAGGGACTGACCGGGGCATAACCTTTTTGCAGCGGATGGGCATAGGCTTTTTCCTCCAAATACTGGCTACTATGGTAGCTGGAATCGTTGAAGTGAAGAGAAAACAAGCAGCCTTGGCCACCGGCCTAATCGACAGCCCCAAATCTCAGATTCCCATCTTAGTATTTTGGCTTGCGCCTCAGTATAGCCTTCATGGTATTGCCGAGGCTTTCATGGCTGTCGGCCACCTCGATTTTTTCTATAACCAAGCTCCCGAGAGCATGAGGAGCACTGCTACGTCATTGTTCTGGACATCCATTTCAGCTGGGAACTACACAAGCACACTTTTGGTTACAGTAGTCCACAAGTATAGCGACTGGCTTCCCAACAAGAACTTGAACAAGGGGAAGTTGGAGTATTTTTATTGGTTGATTGCAGCTTTGCAAGTTCTAAACTTTGTATACTACTTACTATGCGCAAGATTTTATACTTTCAAGGCTCTCCAGAGCAACAAAATAGAACATGATGAAGGGGTTGAACTCACTGGCCAGGTTTAACGGTGTGTCGGTGTCCTTTGCTTAGTATGAGAAAGGAGCAGTCTTATACATATACATGGCTCTCTTAATTATCTTGTACAAGAAAGTTGAATTAGACATCAATAATAAACAGGTATATGCAGGAAACCGTGGCCTTGACCCTTGCTTATTTGTCCTTTTTTTTTCATTTGTTCCCGCCAAATTAAGGGTTCCATTTGTTCATGCGTTTGATGGGTGTAGATGTTTGCGTCACGCAGGCAGGGATGGAAATCATCTGCACCCTAAATATGCCTTTTTTATGTCTAAATTAAAAATTAAGTTTAGGATTTAGGGTATAAAGAATTAGGGGTATGGTGTATTTTTTATGGTGTAAGGTTTAGGGTTTAAGATTTGAAATTTAAAGTTAAGGTTCCTAATTTATTTTTTAGTGTTTTTAAGTGTGGGGCATAGAAAGGGACATATTTAGGGGTAGAAGGTTTTTGTTCGATTTAAAATTAATCAAGCATGAACTAACTATATTTAAATGGCATAATACCTAGATTTATTAAATTAATCACGACCATTCATACATTGACGAATGATAGTCCCTGATCGGTTTAAAATTAAACCTAGATTTTTTTAGAAGCACATTTGGCCGGTTGGCCAAGATGCTCATCTTTGTTCCCTCATTTCTCTTAGGCCATGGGTTCTAGACCCACCAAGAGCTTCCCCTTCCTTCCCCTCCCCTCTAGGTAGAATTATGATTAGAATTAAGATTTGTCATAAAAATTAACTTATAACTTTGGAAGGACATATGAGGAAACAATGCAGTTTACAGAATTTTTATATAAAATAATATAATTTCTAATTGGGTCATTTTAGACTGAATTGTTTACATATGAGGAAATAACAACTGAACAAACATCCAAGAAAAATAAGAAAATGCAAAACAGGACAGAAACTGAGAAATGAGCTTATTAGTTGCATACTTTTACTAATAACACCTGCAAACAGGATATATTTAGATTAGAAACAGACACAAGGATAAATAATCAATAAAAACACTTAAAATGACATTTAGATTAGAAACAACCATAGGTTTCTATGTCGACTAAAAATGAAAACCTTCTTTCAGTTTAGTCTTCTAGATTAATTACATAATAAATGAGTTTTTATTTTTATTTTTTTACTTTAGTGAAACCATTGTATTGGTTATATAATCAACAAGGTAGCTTGACTTAGTGGCTATGGTGTGATATGTTTCTCTCAAAGGCCAAGATCGTATCCCTCCTAAGATCAAATGCCAAAATATTTAATTTAAACATATTAAAGGTTGCCATGTGTCAATGCTTGTACTCGAAAGGAATATTGATACTCAAAGGGTTTGTACTTGATATCGATACTCACAGTGTTTAATGGTTAATAAATCTATTAATAAATTTAAGAATAGCGCATAAATTATTAATAATGTTTATAAAATATCAAATGGTTAAATTGCTCTTGCATAATATACTAAGTGTTGAAGAACCTCGATCGATCATAAGCTGTATGGTAGCACATAGTAATCCTAGATCGATTATGATCTATATGATGTTTGTGTGGCCTTGTGAGCATTGTTTGGTTGTGTGATTTCGTGTGATGTGGGGTTCTTGATACTCGATAATCGTGCCGTAACGCCGAGGAGGTTAAGTTGTTGGATGTATATTTTTGACCATATGCGATACCGGCTTCATCCATGCATAGTTTTTTAAGCTAGTCAAATGTACGTTCGTTCCTGATGTTATGTGACATCAGACGTCATCCGAAAGTACTCGATGTTTTGTGATACCAAATACGATAAACTAGTTGGATGTACATTCCTAACGTTATCTGACATCAAGTTTCATCGAAAGTTTTATTGTTGCATGGTTTATCATTTTTGTGTGAACATTATTATTGTGCAAATATTATTGACTGTGTGAATTAAAGCATGCATAGTATAAGTGGTTAAATCTAGGCACCAAATGTTGTGCTTGTCTTATTGGTAGTACTTGCATGCATGCTTATGTTTATGAATTGCTTGAAATATAGTAGATTATAAATGTATCATTGAGCTTGTAAAGCTCAATGTTCGAATGTTTTCGTTTATAGGTTAGCACCATCAACATAGGATTTAAACACTTCAATTATATTATAGTACGATACTCATATCTATTTGGACTGTATATTCATAGGACCTTACAATATTTTGAGTTTGTAACTCTTTACTTATGAGTATTTTGATATACATTATTTTGTATTATGGAGCTATGTATTTTATTTACTTATTTTATATTATCATTTCACCATGAGCTATTTGAATTATGAAATGATTTAACTTTTTTGAGCTAAACAATGGTTTGAAAAAAAATATGTTTGACCGCTTTGATGACCTAATGTGATATCTTGGATCTTTTAAATTAGTCGGGTCGGGTTTAAAGTGTTATAGTGCATTTTTTTTTCCGGAAATGAAACGTTGAGAGATAACGTGATTCAAAAAAATAGGGATTAAAATGACAAATTTGTGAAGCATTAGGGACAAATTTAGGCATTATGCTTCTTATTATATCCCAAAGTCTTTTATTGTAGACTTTCATTCAACTATGTTAAAGGCTGTGGCGTGAATTCTATATTATTTTTATCTTATAAGTTTACGGTGCGATCTACTTAGGAATAAATAAAATTAAGAGAAATATATGAATATGCGATAGATGTAAGCAACAAGTTTTTTTTTTTTTTTTATTTCTCTCCTTAAACTTTGATTCAAAGTATAAAGTTCAGACTATGTATATTTTTATGAATGGTGGTTGATGATTGTTATAGTTTTTGGATGGCAACTTTCCATTAGAAAGATTAGTATTTTTTTTTGTTGCCTCCCGGTTTTTCAGGGCTTTGCACTGATTAATCTGGACAGATCCGCGTCGCACACTTGACTTTAGTGGATGAGTTAATGGGAATTTTTTGCATACACATGACCTCGAACTCGAAATCTGTTTAAACAATAACAAGTTGATTATCACTTGGACCAAACCCGTTGGTAGAAAGATTAGTATTTTATGCTTATTGATAAGTACTATGCATTCTTAATAGATGTGATTCTGATACAGTTGTGACTTCACATAAAGTATAAAAATACTGATAATAACCCAAGATACTGGCATTATTGATATTTTAGTAACTTCCATACACATATATACAATTAACCTACTAGATTCCCCTTTGTCTAGGACTTGTTTATTACCAAATTGCTAAATATTATGTTTTTAGAAATGTAGTTTTGGTGTGGGTGTTATCCAGGGTTGGGAATTGGCTTGAAAACATTCCACATTTAACGTTTTCCTTTCAATAAGACAGATTGTTTTTTTAATAACACCCACACCGAAAAGTACCTTTCTAAAATATATACAATTGACATATAATTCTTTCTAAAATACCTTTAAAATAATTAAATATTTTATAAATTTATAAAAAATATTTTAAAAGATAAAAATATTTTTAATTAATTAATTTTTTCTTTTCATATTATTTTTTTAAAAAAAATACGTTTACTGTTAAAAATTATTATTAAACTTTCATCCTATTTGACAACTAGCCGATATTTAAAAGCTATAGCGGATTATATTACCTGATTGTATAAAAGTTTTTAGTAAAATTAACTGATAGTTGTTAGTTGTTTGCTTATTTGAACAAAAAAATGACATATAAGAACATAATTATATTCATATTGGTTATCAATATTTTTTATTTATTAATATGTATTAGATTACGAAAATTATTTTTTTAATATAACATTATTAAGCATATTTGAAAGATATATATATATATATATATTAATTTCTCAGTTATAGAATTTCACTTTAATACATTTTTATTTATTATTAAATTTAAATTATTATTGAAGCATATGTATTAATCTCGTCTATTTGAAGAAAAATTAATTATTTAAATTATATATGAGAATATGTTTAAAGTTATTCGGAGAATCATCTTTGTAATTGTAAAGGCCAAAAACGTCTTTACAACACTCACATACAATCCCCTAAACCCAAAAAGCTTCTCATAACATTTTTTTTCTGTTTAAGAGGATTTACTCCAATCCATTGTGATAAATATTTATTTACCAAACACCTAAATTAGCAACTTTGACTGGTCAACTATAAAAAAATGACCTAAACCTCAAATTTTATTAAAATTGCTATTTTTTGCATTTTAAAAATTCTTTTTTAAATAATATTTTTTCCTTTTTCATTTATTATAAAATATTATTATTAAAATATTGAATTAAAATATAGTTTTGATGCAACATGTAAATTAATTCAATTGGACTAATAATTACAGATTAGTTGCTGAATTTGGTCATTAGAATGTTTTAAACATAAATTAATAAAGATTTAAAATAAATTCCATTTGTCATCATTCTAATTTAAAAATAATAAAATATAAATATAAAATTTTATTGATTTATTTAAATTTAAAATGAACTAAATATATAAAAACAAAATCTACTAATGTAATTAAAATATAGTTAGTTAAATCATTAAAATCTAAAATTTTAAGTTATTTTTAATAAAATATGTTACACACGATTGAAGTATGTTCAAAGAACAATTATAAAATAATTATAATAAATATATTTTATCATGTTTAATTAATAATTAAAGACAATCTCATTATAAATTATTTTGTTTTGTTTTAAATAGTATGTAATATAATATAATATAATATAATATAATCTCATAATAATGTAATTATTCTTAAATTATCCCTAGTTAAGTATTATTGTGGATTGAGACTAAAATATTGCATCAAAATCCGTATATGTTTAATTGATGACAAAGTGTTGTCATGAGTATAAAATACTAAATTAATGTATCACATGTTAGACAACGATATACTGGATAGACCAACCGTAAGAATACTTCTGGGATAAGTACGTGAAAGTCACAAAAATTCTCATAGTAAATATGGTGTTCATTATTCTTCGACTTGAGATCACCATAATTCCAACATTGAGAGTTGTATATTTTGAGTCTTTAACGCGGTCAAACCTATTTTATAATAGGATGTATTATAAAGGTTGTTGTTGAATATGCCGCAAATTATGTAGTGAGATGTGTGTGATCAATATATGATTTGTCCTCTTACATAATGGAAGCGATATTTTGGGTCCTTGTGATTGAGTGAGACTAAAATGCATGGTTAAGCTCAAATGTGTCGATATGTGATACCAGAGACATTAATACATCTTAGCCTACCTAGTATTTAGGAAATTAAAGATTGAACTATACAAATGTGGTTGTTATATATCTTGTATTCGATCTAGATATCAAGGGATAAACAATACAAAAATTATCACAAAAGAATGTTTTGTCGAATCATGAATTCTTATGTCTTGGATAACAATGATACATTGTTAGATGTCACCTATGTAATTTAATAGGCATAAAGCCAAAAAGTGTCACAAACGTTTGACTGAATAGTCACTTTGGCCCCTATTCTTTTTTTTTTGGCACAATTCAACCATCAACGTTTCATTTTGGGTCAAAATAGCCCCTCTGCGGATAAAAACTATTAGTCAACTGACAGCAAATGACTTGAAATGACGTGGTAAACATATATGGCAGTGTGTGCTGACATGGCAATATCATATAGACAAATGTGTTGACTTGAAAAACGTTACATTAGTCAAAAATAATTTTATAAAATTATATAAAATATAAAATAATTTTTCTGTTGACTTATCATTATGTCAAGTCATTTCAAGCTGTTTACCGTCAGTTTTTTTAACAATTTTCATCTGTAGAGGGGTCATTTTGACCTAAAATGAAATATTAAGGGTTGAATTGCTCCCAAAAAAAAGAATAAAGATCAAAGTAACTATTCAGTCAAACGTTGAGGGTATTTTTTGACTTTATGCCGATTTAATATTACTATCAACGTTACAGAATTATACTAAGGTCACACCCAATCGATACAACCACTAAAAATAATTAGTTCATTTTGGATTACATGTCCAATATAAGTATTGTATACATAAAATAGGAGACCAAAACTAAATCAAGTTTTACTTGGTTTAATTAGGTAACTTGACACATTCTTTTTAGATAAGTTATAAGCAGCTTGGTATCACTTAAGCATGTTTCGAATTTGAGGTCTTGTGTATGCAAAAAAAAAATTGCTGAAGACTCACCACTAAAATCAAGTGTGAGATACAGATCGATCTGAATTAATAAGACAAAACCCTTAAAAACTGGAAGGGCAACCAAAATAAACCTAGTAACCTATTCGGTTGTTGGTGAGATCATAAAAGAGAGTTTTTACAAGAAAAGTTTTTTCAAACAAAATTCCTAAATATTGATACTCATGTTCGTGAAATCTAAGAGTTATACTGATGTGAACATTAAATAAGCCAATTTACTCTATTCAAAACGATTTAAAAGTAAAATTATTTTACTCTCTCTCCTGATTCTAACCTTTATATATGAATCTATAAATATATGAATTTAGAAACATTTTGTAATTTAAATTATTGCAAATTGCTAAATATATTATGTTTTTAGGACTGCTTCATGTGAGTCTTTCCTCGTTGTCTTGTTTAGTTTTGTGTTATTGAAGGAAAACGTTAAACGTGAAATGTTTTCAATCCAATTCCCCACCCTGGATAACACCCACACCAAAAATACCTCTCTAAAACATTTAAGTTTAAAATATATGATTGCTTATATATATACTTTTTTAAAAAATATCTTTATAAAATAATTAATTACAAATATTTTTATCTTTCTAAAATAATTATTTTTCTAATATTAAATAATCTTATAAAATATTTTGAGGGGATTTAATTAAAAGTCTTCAAAAAAAGTTTAAGCTTAATATGAATTTCTAAAAATTTTGAGGGGTAAATTATTTTTTAATTTGAACAAACTAAATTCTAATTTTCCAAAATCTTGTAGGGCCATGGCCCCCAGTCCCCCACAAGTCTCTCTGCTCTTCCGCCATTGGAAACTATGTATGACATGGTGAGAAGGCTCATAAAATAATGGTTTGATTGATATCATTTAAATAGTTAAGTGGTATGATTTATAAAATTAATAGGTCGGTGATCAAAATAGAATTACCCTTATAGTTAAGTGATTATAGAGGTAATTTACCCTAAATTTAATATTTTGACAATTAGATTTATTGAATAATAAAATTAAATTTAAAAGGGAGATTTTTTTTTCAACTGTTTGGTGTGGTTACAAGATAGTATTTGTTCATTAATCTTAGACTTTTAATAACGCACACATATCCTATAGACAAACTGCTTGAACTCCAATCAACTAAGGTGAACAACATTTTTCTTTTTACTCGAACCATTTGATGGGTTCTAAGAGATATTTCAACGAAGTTAAAATATATTTTTAATTTATAAAATAAAATAATGAAGATTTTTTTAATAGTCTTAAGGTTATTATAAGGTAGTATCTGTTTATATATTTTTTAACCCTTTGACAATATACATACTTTGCCGACAAAACGATTTGAACCCGAATCTCCTAAGATGAATATAATCCTCTTTTCTATTGAGACCACTTGTTGAGTTCAAAATAACAAACACTTATTTCTTAGCTTTATAAAATTTAAATATTTATTTAAACACCATCTCAGCATATTTTAATGTGATCAGCTTTAAAAAGGGATGATTTGAAAGTTTATTTAAGAAGTGTTCCTATTGGATTTAGGTCCCGATGTCTTCATAAAAGTTATAAATCTGGAAGTTAGCTTTCCATCAGTTTATGTCACGGCCCAATCCGAGTTGTAAAGCTCGAGATAAGATCAGAACACTAGTAAGTGTTTGGATTTAGAATGCTATGCAAGTCCACACCACACTTTGGATTTCAGTTCCTTTTCACGTATAACACTAATAAATCTTCAAAAGCTTAAGGGTTAAAAAAAGCCTCCAACTCCTAATTTTTTACACCAATTAAATTCGTCAACTAAAAAATTGTATCATTTAGGTACTTTGAACAACATTGACAGATAATTTTAATGCTGTATTGAGGACAACATTTTCAAGTTTCTTTTAGCTAAGTCATGACTTGACTTTTCACCAAAAGCGTCGATTTAAACATGGGACCAATTAGTGAAATGATTCTATCCCAATATTTTTCACCCACGAAAACTGCTAAGAACTTGGGATGAGAGTTTGTATGAAATTGATGTCGCGGCTGCTGGCGCTTTGGTGTCGAAGAACAATATTTGAAGGTAAAACATTGATAAAGGAAATGGCTTCCAATAGCTTTCAGTGGCCCAGTGAGAGGTACACTCCAAAGCACAAGCTGTGAGAGGCTTATCGCTTAGCTTGTTGGTACAATCTTTGTCAAGTAGAAACTAAAAGTTTAAAATAATTATTTATCATTGTTAATCATTATTAGAGGTGACAAACGGGGCGTTCGGTTCGGGTCTGGCTACATTCGGTTTAAGTTTGGTTCGGGTCTTGTTGGGTTTTAGTTCAGGTCTATGGTGATTTCGGGTCGGGTCGTTGATATTCGGTTTGTTGACTTTCAGCTCAGTTAATATCGGGTCGGGTTAATAGGAGATCGATCGATTTCAATAGGATTTTCAGGCCGAGTTAGGTTTTTACACCCTATATATGACGTTATATAGACTGTATATTTGGTTGGTGAGTTGTGCGACCGTTCACATTCAATATTTATTTATTTATTTTAATAGCTTTTCTTTATTTCAGGTTACCTTCGGTTCGGGTTGCTTTCGGTTTGGTTGAAAATCGATTCGGGTTCATTTTCGGTTCAACCAAAATTCGGGTCAGTTTCGGTTCGATTTATTTCTGGCTTCAAATCAAATTCGTGTCATTGTGTTCAGGTCGATTTTGGATCTCAGTTCAGGTCTCGGGTCAAGTTTGTCAGGTCTAATCATTATATCAACTTGAAATCAAATTAAGTTAATTTTTTAGTCTAATGGAGTCTTCTCACTATTAGGATTGATCGGCGACCGTTCTGTTCTTTGGAAAATTGTTCTTTTGTGGTGTTTATCCTTTCTTACTCTCTGTCCCACTCAAATTGTCTCCTATTAACTTTTTAAAAGTTAATTTTTTTTTAAACTTTGACAACACTTATTTTAAAAATCAGATTTTATAAAATATATATTTAAAAACTACTTGATTGAAAGTTAATAAAATATATATTTTTTTATATTTTGTCAATAATAAATGGTCAAAGTTAAAAGAAATTGACTAAAACAGTTAATAAGGGACAATTTAGAAAAAAAAGACTTTAATGATAGTTTTTAACGGCCACGGTCATAATAAAATAATTAAAAATTTAGTGACTATGATACAAATTTAAATGTTTGGTGATTAAAGTAAAAGCTCCTAAATGTACAATAACTACTAGTGTAATTTACCCTTGTAAATATATACTTCATGAATTCTTCCTCATGTAAAATGATTTCAAAATCTCTTTCATTTGTTCTAATTACAGTATCCGGATGATAGGCAAAATCCCTTTCAATCAAAATCAAACAAACATTTCAATAATTCCCATGTTCGTATTTCGAAAGTAAAAGGGATCCGGATGATAGGCAATTTATTAAAAAAAATAATTCTTCCTAAATTTTCTATTTTGATGAACCAGCTCTTAGCAGAGTTATAAATGGACAATGAGGGACAAGGAGCCTCCCCCTTTGTTTTCTGTATTTGCTTGTTTTTATTTCCTTCCCCTTTACTGTTCAAAGAGAAAAAAGGTAGTTCTTTTTTTTAATAAGATCTTGCCTTAGTGTAGTCACATATTGTACACTTACCCCCTGTTTTATTTGAATTTCATTTATGCCATGCTTTATTGACTCATTTCATATCATGGATCAAAGAAAAGAAGTCAAATTCTAAATCGGCAGGGTATGCCCTTTTTTCGAAACGAAATACGAAGAAAAGTTACCATAGAACTCTTTGAATCATCTGTCAACTGCTCAATGAATTACTTCTTTAGAATGGTAAAAAAAAGATTACTTGGGTATTTTTTTTTAATTAATATATGCCTATTCCATTCCATTTTTCCTTCATTTATGATTATTTTCTTATTTTCAATAGGAATCTCGGTATCCATCAAAAGAATCAAATCCATGAAATGAAAGAATTAGAAAATCGTAAGACTTGCCTTTCAATTATTTCAGATTGATTGAAATCAACACAACTAAAATAGATCAAGCGAAGAAATAAAATTGAGATACTGTGTACAATACATATATTTAATTGATATCGACATGTATGAAGATACATATTGTGGATTCATTTATATTAAGTATATTAAGCTTGTATCTTTATACATTACAATAATAGATATAGATAGTATGGTAGAAAAAAATATGAATCTTTCTACCATACTATCGAGTTTTATAGGATACTGCTGATTCTAGTCCATTCATTTTATTTAAGACGTGAAATTGGAATCCTTTTTTTCTTAAATCCTTGATAAAAAAATCAAGTTTCATTTAAATTAATCACTTTGACTGACAGTTTTTACGTATATTATAAGTAAAAAAGCGGTAGGAACTAGAATGAACAGCTATGACAATAAATGCGAATATTTACTTCCATAATTTCATTGTTTTTTTTTCCTTCGCAATAACTCGGGATTTAATCCCATAGAGATGATAAATTTGTCGCTTGTAAATTCAATGCAATGACTTACATTTCAATGACATCGAATCGGATCAATATCATGAATAACAATATCTAAGCTATCAAATCGATTCACCGTCGAGAATTGAATAGTATAACATAGGAAGATCTTTTATCCACACCGAATACAAAAATGGATTCCTGGTCCAATCAAAAGAATTCCTTTCCTTTATTTATATATTCTTTTCCACTCTTTCTTTTCGTTAATCTACCGTCTTCCTTGTACAATCATATGATGTATCATCTGACTACTTTTCCACTTTCACCGTTTACAAATAAACCCCAACAAAAAATAGAAAGGAAAAAAAAAGATATCGTTGGTAATGTAATTCTATCATTTGTATCCCCTTTGACAGAAAAGGGATGGATCAATTGATGTATTTTTTTAATTGTATCCGTCGGGACTGACGGGGCTCGAACCCGCAGCTTCCGCCTTGACAGGGCGGTGCTTTGACCAATTGAACTACAATCCCAGGGAAATAAAGAAAAGCGTACAGCATAGATAGTCTTATGATTTTATTCAAGCCAATTTTTAAATTTTCGATTCGAATCGCCGTGTTGTAACAAACAAAGGCGCGAGTGATATATTGATATCCATACGTGTATGCACTTAAGTGAGAGCGACGCGGATTACTAGTTACTAGTAATCCTTTCGTTATTGCCAAATAAATCGATCAAAAATCAATTTAGATTGAATTTTACAATAGTTCAATATAAAAATTACTTTTTTAATTTAATTTTCTTTCATTCACAACGTCAAATTTAAACCCATAAACTTAATAACGGAAGGTTCACAAATAAATACGTTAGAAATTTCCAAAGGTTTTTAGTACAAATTATTCTCCCAACTTAAAAACCAAGAGGCAGACCGTGTTTGTAGTACGACCTCTAATTATTCCCACAACACCTGTCACGTTCTCACAGCAAAAGGAATATGAATCCATCCCACACACGTAAAACTCTACCCCCAATTTACCATCTTTTATCTCTTCCTTTTCTCGATCAAACTCCAAAATGTTGGACGATTTCGAAGGGGATTGGGAATCGTAAACAACAGAAAAGTAAAGGTGGTATAATGATATAAGCCATGGATGAAGCAAATGATGGTTCTAATCAATCTCAGACCAAGATGTCCATGCCAACCAAAACGCTTCTGTCGGACATAGCACAGGCGTTTGAGGAGCTGTTGGGGTCTCAGACCAAGGATCAAAGCCTTCGGTTGGATACTTTCTGTGAAGCGTGTTCTTTGGTTTCTGTTCTTTTCAGCTGCTTCGGCCTCGCCTTCAAATTCGCCGAGTTGGAGTACGTCGCCAAGGTTCATTGCTTTTTTTAAAAGAAAGAAAGAAAAGAGATGAAAACAATCTTATTTTTGTTATACTTTTACATGGGTTTAGGGTTTCATCAAGGTCTAGTTTCTTGTGATTTGCATTTCCATATCTCCTCATTTTTATTTGATTAAATTATAGATTTCATTGTTTAATTTTTTTCACTCCTATTTTGCTTATTCGAACTTAAAACATGTATTTTAAATTTAATGACATAACTTTTGAATTGTTCTTGGACCTTAAATCATAAAGAGAAGAGTGACATGGTAACCACGTGTACTGACATAGACTGATTGTTGCTGATATGACGTACACATGTCATTCATGTTATTTATTTATTTTTATTTATTTATTTTTAAAGATTAAATTTTTACAGTTTTAAACCTTTATCACTCTGGCGTTAAAATAATCATTCTCTAACATTTTCTTCAACCACTCAATACTCCAATAAATTCATCTCATCGTCTCTTACTACTTCATTAGTTTAGATTTTTTAAAATCACTTTAAAACTCGTTAAACTCAACCCAAAACTACGCAAAATCTCAAACTATTCTGACTTACAATATCTACCATTTGATCAGTGTGAAATTAAGATATATTACTTGTGTCCTTCTTTACCTCTCTACCGTTGAGATTTTGAAAAAAAATACTTCTTCGTTGAGAAATTAAAAGAAACTTAAAACATACAGGTTTTCAAAAAAAAAGTTTGGAGGGCCAATTATGAAGTTTTAAAAGACATATCCAATCATTGTTAAGTATTTAACGGTGGAATAAACAAAATAAGAGTAAATAAAAAATTCAATGATTAAATTTAAAATTTTAAAATTTAGGTGACCAAAATAGTTGAATGATGAAATTTGTAATTTAGTCTTTGTATTTCAGAGAATTCTATTCATACCGTGATGTAATGATATGACGAATGGTTTGGATCAGGTACATGATCTGGTGGAAGCATCCAAGAGGTTTGCCAGCTTAGAAAATGGGCTTGATCTTGATTGTTCTAACAACAGGGTGAAAACACCAGGAAGCCATTCGTGCAACCTGCGTCGAGTTAGACAAGGACCCGACCTCATCCGCGCTCTGTTTGAAGAATTTGTGTCATCTGAGTATGTTTGCTTTGCTTTTCCTTGTAATTTTGGTTATGGAAAAGTTCCAAAGATGAGTACGGGCTGACTCTCTTGTTTTTGGGTTCCAACTTGAAGTTGTTACTCTTTGAGGGATGCGGCAGCAACAGCGTATGCGCAAGTGTGCGCGCCCTACCACACATGGGCTGTCAGGACTGCTGTTTCTGCCGGAATGTATACTCTTCCGACAAGGGACCAGCTTCTGTTCAAGCTCAATGAAACAGGTGTGTTTTCGATTATCTAACTCTTACTCTACTCCGATCATCGCTGAAATTGTTGTTGCGGTCACGTTTTTGGTTTAGGGTTTAGCAGCGGAAATTCAACGGATAATGAGGGATGAAGCCACCCTATAGTTTGGGGCCGTGGTTCCCTTCAATTTTCTATACTAAAAATTACAATGAGAAATTTTTCTATTTAGATTAAGAATTTAAATTGCAGTTGCGGACAATAACAGATGTATTGTGTTCATTATGGACCATTATTTTTCACAATAACGATTTCGGACGATACCGCAACCGCTATTTGAATTCATGATTTAAACCCCAATTTTTAATTTTTTCAAAATTCATCTCGTATTTTTTATAATTAATTATCTTTTGTCTCGTTAATCTTGATTTCTGACTCTGTTACGTTGACAATACATATCATACAGCATAGAAGAAAATGAGAAGGTATATCGAAGCATCGCGCCCAGTAATAACGTACATTGATAATCTTTATATTTCTAGGAATATCACCTTGGACTGGTGAGTCGACTCACTCATTACATCAAACTGGGGGAGTTTCACAGGAAAAAGAAACATATTTTATTCAAGCACCGTATACTTCTATATATAAACCCGTACAATGTACGGAATGATTGTATATAACTAAATATCTATTTGAAAATTTAAATAAAAATCTATAAATATAACAAGTAAACGTTTGAAAGAAGTAATATGTAAATAATAGTTTCAGTCATATATATATATATATATAATTAATGGAATGATGATTTTTTTATATTACTTGATTTGAGTTTAAATCGTATATGTAAGTAAAGATTGTGACTTTAAGAATCGGTTTATCGTCCGTACCACCCTCAATGGTGCACCTTTTTTGTGCTGCTAATGTATTTAATTCATTTAAATTGGATTATTAAACTTAATTACTACTATTATTGAGAATATTCAAAAAAATCATAATTATTAATTTAGATATGGTTTATAAATATAAATTCAGTGAATGAAATTGGTTTGAAAATCTTAAATCTAAGACTATTAAAATGGTTTGACTCAAATTAGGGCCATTTGTTTTGTGGGTTGTTTTTGAAAAAGTCAAAATTTGAGGTCCTAACGAAAATTCACGTATCATTTTTAAATCATGAGAGGGAATTTTATAAGAAATAGTTGTTCCAATGTAAGTTTTAATTTGGGTTTTGTTATACGCAGTCCTTAGAGTTATGATTAAAAACTACTAAATTCTTATAATTAATGCTTATTTCTTTTTTTTTCAATAGAATCTACTAAGATGCTTAATTGTATATATAATACACAATCTTGAGGGCTATGATTTAGGATTTAGATTTATGATTTAGGGTTTAGGGTTTATGACTTAATGTTTATAATTAGGGTTTATTGTTTTTGGTTTAAGGTTTTAATGTTAGGGTTTAGGGTTTAAGATTTAGGATTTTAAGGTTTGTGGTTTAGGGTTTATTGTTTAAGGTTTAATGTTTCTATTTTAGTATTAGTGTTTAGAGTTTATGGTTTAAGGTTTAGAGTTTGATGTTTGTTTTTAGGATAATTAATAAAATAATTTTTTATGAGTATTAATTATATCTACAATTAAGCATCTTAGTATATTTTATTGAAAAAAAATAACTATTAATTATAAGAATATAGTAAATTTTAAATATAGCATAGCAAAACCCTTTTAATTTTATTGAAATATGTTCGACGAACAATAATGGATTTGGACGGGCACAAGTGAAAACTTGTTTGGTAGAAAAGTTGGTGCAATGACAATATAAGTAAATCAAATTATGTCAAATTAAAATATATGAATTAAATTTTAAATCGAATGTAACATAGAAAAGAAAATCATAGTTTCACTTATTTTATTTTATATTATGAGATCATATTATTAAAATTATTCACTTTCACATAACAAATTAAATATCGTCCTTTTTTATTAAATAAATAAATATTTACATTATAAAGATAAATATAGAGAATTGAACTCATACGAGATGAAATAACGTGAGCATCCTTAACACTCGATCAATTAGTGGATCTCGAATATCGTCTCTTTAAATTGTTTGTGTTCTCAAATAAATAATATTAATTTAAATAATGTTTAGAAATTTCTCAGAATTTTTATTTTTATAATTATTATAATTATAATTAATAATTTTTAAAAAAATAAATATATATATATATGTTAAGGTCAACAGCCATTGTTCCTTCTCTGGTAAGTTGTAACAAAACGAGCGTAGATGTCAATTTCCAGCTCCTTACCTGGAAATTGTTGGGTCAAGTAACCGCGTTTTAGCCTTCCGTTTTTCTTTATTTCGTTTTCCCATTATACTTGGGTGCTAAGAAAAGAGAACACGTTACTATCCCCATAATATTCAGCAGCAGCAGCACGGCACAGCACGTAAAAGGCAGAATCTACATTAAGCCTAGCCTCCTCTGCGCTCTTCCTCAGAGTTCAACTGTTCATCAAGCCACAGGAGCAGGTAGAGCTTATGGGGAAGAAGCTTAACGCCCTGCTTGGACGAGGCTTCAAGCCCTCCAAGTTCAAATCAGTTATCAGTCTTGCCATTTCTCGTCTTTCCGTTTTCAAGAACCAGCGTCTGGCTCGCTGCAACCTCGCTCGTTCCGATGTTGTTCAGCTCCTTCAACTCGGTCACCACGACCGGGCTCTTCTTAGAGTAACTATTGTCTTGTTAATGTTTCTGTGTTGGTTTTCTTTATAGTTTGGAGCTAAAATCGGGACATTTCTTTGGACAGGTTGAGCAAGTGATGAAGGAACAAAATATGCTGGATGTGTTTGGTACCCTGGAAGGGTATTGTAATCTCCTTATCGAAAGATTCCATCTCATTGAGCAAGAGAGGTTGGTTTCTTCCATGTTTTCCTTCTTTTTTTCTCAGTTTTCTTGACATAACCCTGCCTGAGTTATATTTGATTTGCAGAGATTGCCCTGATGAGCTCAAGGAGGCAATATCCGGCTTGCTCTTTGCATCTTCAAGGTGTGGAGATTTTCCGGAGCTTCAAGAGATTCGTGCCATCTTCGTGTCTCGCTATGGCAAAGAATTCGCTGCTCGTGCCATTGAGTTGCGCAACAATTGCGGAGTGAACACCACGGTGAATCTTTATTTGGATCAGTATGAATGATGTTTAGTTGAGTAATTGTGCAGTATGCTATAACATAATCTTTGTGTCGCGCAGATTATACAAAAACTCTCAACCAGACAACCGGACTTGCAGAGCAGAAGAAATGTGCTCAGCGAGATCGCTGCTGAGAATGGCATTGGCATTGCCCTACAACTCCACGAAACCTCTGTTTCCGTTACTAATGTAGGCAATTTACTACAACAATCAAGAGGGTTTGAAAAGAAAAGAAAAGTTTTCGTTTCATGCTAATGATACAGAGATAACTCGTACATTGCTAATGATTTTATCGATGCAGGAAAATTTGGATGGAAGCAAGAGTCATAGCCAGCCCGAGCTAGACCCATCAGGTAAGGCAACCAACCATGAAGGCCTAGGAGATGATGAATTCTCTGATTCACCAAAAACAAGGAAAAAGTACAAGGATGTATCTGATGCCGCTCAAGCAGCCTTTGAGTCGGCTGCACAAGCGGCAGCAGCAGCGAGAGCAGCAGTGGAACTCTCCCGATCCCATTTCCATGATCCAGACGATCACAGCAGTCCCGATAGTCAAAGAAAAGGAGTGTTTGACATACACGAACCTAGTTCTAAAGGTGAAGAAACTCATCAAGGCATTCAAGCCGAGGACTTGAGTCAGAGCTCGGAAATCAATATCCTGAGTCCTTCTTCGAGTAAAGAATCGTTAGAAGCAAACCTGGACATGAGGACTATGTCCTTGGATGAAGTGGACCCGATCAAGCTATTGGAAAAGGAAGTAGTTATTTATGAGAGTGATGATGATAACTATGATTCCTATGGTTCCAGTATGGATACAAGGGAGCTTAAAGACAAGGATGAGGAGCACTCGGAAAATACTGGACTGATGTTTCGGAACTCATCTGATAAGCAAAAGCGTGTCCCCTCAAGCCTTCATGCTGGCTTGAAGCAGGAGACTGGACCTGAAAACCCCTCGGAACATGTCGGTCAGTCCCGGGACGAAAGTAAACGACCCTTTACGATTAACAAGGGGCCGCTTTCTGTGAAGACTAGACAAGTGCGCGGGTACTGAGGAGCATCAGCATACTAAATTCAGCTTGGCGAGTTTCCATTATAGCATCAGGCGGGTCTATAAGTTTGTTTGTTTATTTGTTTGTTTCATTTCTTTGTTAATTTTCATGAGATGTAAACTTGATTTTAAGTTTATTGGGATGATTTTTGAATCATTTAAGCATCATCATCATTGTAACCAAGTGAAACAGAGATTTTTCCTAATAATTAAGAATCATCCTAATATACAGATATGCTCAAATAAGGACAACAACAATTCAGCACTGTTTGCTTTCCTACTAAAACCAACAATTCTCAAATTCAGTTGATTAACCAAGGCCATTCAGCATTTCTAATAAAGAAGAAGAAGAAGAAGAAAAAGAAGAAGAAGAAAGCATATCTAGGTCTGGGAAAGGTTGCCACCACTTTGCTGCCATAGATATCAGTGGCCTGATTCAGAAGGATAATCATCTTCTTCTGAGAAATCCATGGCTTGCTTTCTAGAGTGGCCTTGAGCTCTTCCCAGGCGTCTTTCCTGGGCCAAAAGAAATACGGACTCAGAGGAACCGTGCCGTGGCCGGGTATGACTTGATCAAGAGCAAGCCCGATGTTCTTCTCCATCCATATGAACTTCAAAACCAGCCTGGGTTTTTCAACTTGCTTCACCCTCACCTCAGATTTTTGAGGAATTGTGATGGATGGTGTTTCAGTCTCTGAGGATGTTTCAGCTGTGACTGCTGAAGCAGTTAGTCTTTCAGTTCTGAAGGCAGGTGCGATTCTTTTCTTCAAGCTGGGATTTGTCTTAAAGCAGATGGTGGGGTTGGAGGATTTTTGGTGACGAAAAGACTGAAAAGTGAAGGTAGGATTGACAGTGGACGGCGCTGCCATGGACAACATTTTGTATTGCAAGATGGGAGAGACAAGAGCTTGTGGCGGTACTAGCCTTACAAGTTACTTGGGGGATATAAGGGGACATGGGGACAATAGTATTGGTAGGACTCGGAGGATATTATGGACTTTTCAGCAGACTTCACTCTCTTTCTATTTGAAAAATGTGTTTAAGGTTTTATTCTGTGATCCATTTAAGGTTTTTTCGTCAACGACCGTTAAAAAAATTTCGTCATCCAGTCAAAACAAGACACGTGACCTATTTTTTATTTTCGAATTTCTTTAGAAATTTGACTTTCTTTAAATATCCCTAAGTTTTAATTTTTTTTCAATCAAACCCCCAAATCACATCTCCTTTACCATTCGGCATCCCCACACGTTGGTGGTTTACCGTTCACTGCCCAAGTGTTGGGTACCTTACCGTTCGACATTCCCCACCCTCTAGTTGTCAATCAGAACTCAATTGACCTCTTTTTTCTTCATTATTAGGTGTTCGTCGACGGTAAAAATCGACTGTTAATTCGTTGATTTTTGACGACGAGATGATGGAGCTTTCGGTAGAGAGGGTCCGATGAAGACAAGGGTGGCCGGTGGTGGTTGAATCGGTGGCCGGAGTGGAGAAATTTAGGGATTTAGGGTTGGGTTGAGTTTTTTAGAGAAATTCAATATTGTTGGGTTAATTGATATATTTTATTTTTTTATTTTTCAGATTTTAATTTCAAAAAATGATAATTCATGCCACGTATTCGAATTTCATTAGATAACGAAAAATATATGTCACGAAAAAACCTTAAATGGGTCACAGAATAAAACTTAGGCACTTATTTGGCCCAAAATATAGTTTAGGCACCTATCTGAAAAAATGGTATAGTTTGGACACTTATTTGACGGTTAAGCCTTGAAAAATATAAGGCATTTATGATA
>JAGYYJ010002400.1:0-57460 GCA_019671005.1 Hibiscus mutabilis
TGCAAAATGCCCGATATGCGGGCAAGGAAGTCAAATAATTACAGTAAAGAACAGTAGAAACAAACATAAGAGTAAATTTTAGTCTAGATAGATAAACAATGAATTTTCTACATTTTGACAATTTCAATCAATATGTAACAACAATTGTTCCTTCTCTTTTATAAGTAGATGAGATTGTACAATGACATGAACAAAAAACCAAAAACATACATGGCGTGGTGTGCCATGCTATTCATATGGACATAGAAAACGGGCTGTTTGCTGCCTAAAACATGCAGAAACTCTCAACTATTTTGAAATAGGAGGTTCACCCATCCACTTTGCACGATATCCAGTTCCTTTGCAGTCAGAGCAGCACGTTGATCCCTAAAGTATGTGTAAAAGGAAAGATCGTTTCAGTAAGTAAGCAGTTGACATATAGAATAGAGAGGGTATGCAAATACAGATATGCCTATAGTGTTGAGATATACCTTCCCAGCACAAATCACACAACTGGTGTTTCTAGAAGGAACTTGACAGAGCATGTTATCCCCAAGGATAAAGAAGCCGGTACCTCCACACCACTTGCATTCAACGTGCCCCATGGAGCTGCATGAAGAACAAGCAATTGGCCTTGGTTGCTGTAACAAGCATGAAGAATGAAAATATCAGTACCCAAAAATGGTAGGAAATTTGGTTAGCCCTTAACAGGCTCAAAGACTCAACAGGTTCCTAAAAGAGCCCCACGTGAAAGAAATGCAGTCACTTACACATGAACAACAATCCTTTCTTTCCCTTCTTCTCAAACACATCATCTAAGATGCATTTTGATAGTATGAATATTATCTTAGAACCTCTTTCCTAGACTTAAGTTAATTAGACTAGAGTGTGTTACCAGATACATAAAGTCTGTCCATGTATTTGAAGCATCCTTGAAGACCATATCCCCGTACCCATGTATCAAACATAGTTACTTCAAGAAAAGTAGGAGTCCGAGAAACATAGTCCTAGACTACTTCTCCGTGGCATGGCACAAAAGCAACAGAAACAGAACAAACCAATAGAAAGTT
Organism: Hibiscus mutabilis; assembly: GCA_019671005.1. Classification (NCBI taxonomy): domain Eukaryota; kingdom Viridiplantae; phylum Streptophyta; class Magnoliopsida; order Malvales; family Malvaceae; genus Hibiscus; species Hibiscus mutabilis. The sequence continues at coordinate 1,050 of JAGYYJ010002400.1, forward strand.
TTAACATTTCAGCTATTTTATAGAAATGTATTTGATAATTCATCAAATTGTTCACATTAACACCTCATCAATGACATCCTTTAAAGTTTGAAGTATTGAGAGAAGTGTCTCGGAGAAACAATAAACCTGGAATTAAGCAACTACAATGGAGTTGGGAGACTAACAAAGATATTGTATATACAAGTAACTAAACATGCATACAATTAGAGAAAAATATTCCGAATTCCCAGAATTTAAAAATCTAAGATGCATCCAATATCAACCACCCAATATCTTGCTCGTCAAATATCACTTGAACCACAAAATTTAAGAAAATACATAAAAGCCCAATCAAATTTAACACTTTTTTAGTTTCAGAAATGCGTTAGAATGCACGAAATCGAAGTCCTAATTTAGATTCGAAATTCCAGGCTACAAATTATTACGTTAAAAATAGATTCTACCTGAGAGATGACCCAGGCTTTTTCCATACGGTTAACGAATTCGGAAGAGCTCTCGTAGGAATCAACAGCAGAAGCTCTGATGCCTATAACCCTCGAACCCTTGGCCCTTGAAGTGGTACCTTGAGGTACAACCCCAGCACCGAACGACGCTCTATTTGTTGACACAAAGCTCAAATCTTTCTTGACAATTGATTTGCCCACGATCACCGGCCTGCAACAACTCGCACAGCTTTCCATTTCCCGTATTAGTTACCTTGTTTTGGTAAATATATTGGCTTTTTTATAGGAAAGAAATTGAAATGTTGGGTTTGGGGAAGATTTTTCTTGTGGCGCCGAAAAACCAACGAAAGAGGAAAAAGGGAAGATAAAAACTACGAGCAATGAGCTGTTTGATAACTATAACAATGGACGAGGAAAGGCCCACAATCTATGGCCTTGATTGGACCGCGAAGGAATAAAAAGGATAAACTACACCATTAGTAACTAAACTTTTGTTTGAGTATCGATGTGGTCACTAAACTTTAAAATGCTTTAATTTTAGCATTGAACTTTAATTTGCATATTGATATGGTCATTGGAACATTAAATCTTTAATAGTCAAATGATATGGCAGTTTAGTACTGACATGAAAGTAAAAATAATATCTATATATTTTTTATTTCGTGCATTATTTTTTCATCAAAAATATTTTCACCTATTTTAAACAATTATCAAAAATCGTCATTCTCGAAATCTTATGTGATCACTATATACAATAACGAACTTATCCCATTGTTTTTTTCACTTATCGCTTTAGATTTGGTTAAAATCTCTTTAAAACACATGAACTCAAATACAAAAGATCCATCATTTTTGGGAATATTAGATGTTTGTTCAAAAATTTAAATGGTAAAAATATATATTTTTAAAAAATTAACGACATACCTTGAAACTAACCTCGCCAGATGATTGTCAAAGAAGATCAAATCATTAGAATGCCGGACCTTTAAGTGTATCTTCATCGATTTTGAGTGAATTCATAAAAAAAAACAATCAAAGGAGAAGAAAGAGAAGTGGAATGTAAATATTTTAGAATGATTTTGTCGCAGATGGCAACCAATGACAAACAACACTTGACCAACAATAACCGGAGGAATTGATGTTTTGTTAACAATTTAATGAGTCAAGGATTAAATCGATACACAAATTGAAATTCAGTATTAAAATTGAAGTGTTTTTAAAATTGTGACTAAATCAATACACAAACTAAAACGTTTTAAAGGAGACAATTAGGGTTGCCCATTTGATCCATACCTATGGGTTTCGACCCGACCTGATCCAGATTAGTTTTTTTTAAAAAAAAATCAAGTTCGGGTCGGTTCATGTCTGATTTTTTGAAAATAAGGTCGGGTCGGATTTAGGTTTAAGGTGAAAAATACCATACCCAACCCTACCCAAAATAATAGTTTAGTTTTATTCTAAATATTTAGGTATAATTGCTACAATGCCCCTCTCTTTATATGAAGTATATTTCAATTATCTCCCTATTTTGTCTAATAAAAATGGAATAATTATTATAATACTTCCTCTTTATTTGTATTTTTTTCAATTAGCTCTCTATTTTATCGAATAATAATAAATAATAATAATTTTTTATTTATATCGGGTTGGGTCGGGTCGGAATCGAATTTTTACTCTAAAATTCGGGTTCGAATCGATTAGATCATAAAATATCGGGTTGAGTCGAGTTTAGATGAAGGTATTAAATTTTCGAGTCGAGTGCGGATGAACTAAAAACCTAACTCAACCCGACCCATAGCCATTCCTAGAGATAACATTGAGAGCCGGGATTATAATTTAGATACTTTGAACCCCAAAAAAAAACGTATATCAGGTTGGGCTTACATAGAAATAAATAAAATGCATCTTTAGTAGGAATTGGGCCATCTTTAGAGCTTGAAAACATCACACCTATATATGTAATAGAACCAAAATGAATCCTGCCAAGTGGCCCATCTTACCTAAGGCTATTTTAAGGGAGCTTCTAATTTGTTTCATGTTTAGTATTTCTTTTCGACCACCAACAAATTAATTAAGAAATCAATTGAATCCAAGAAGTGATCATATTAAAAAGTAGTGTGTTGTATTCCGAAGATTCGGATTCAAACAATTTTACTTAAATATAATTAAAATCTCTTATATTATCCCTTATGATATTCTCATCCCCCTATTGTTTTAATATATTAAAGCTCTTGATTTGTAGTAATAACAACTTCACTTATTAATATAGGATGTCAGGTCTGCAGATTAATGAGTCAAAGTATGAGTTGTTCTTTGCGGGGGTAGGGGATGATGGGATTAAGCTGTTGATGGAGCATTCTGGTTTCAAGTTGGGATCCTTGCCTGTTAGATACTTGGGTGTGTCCTTGGTCACGAAAAGTCTAACCTTGGCTGACTATGATGAATTGGTAGGGAAGATTGTTGGCAGAATCAAAAATTGGCCCTCAAAGTGCTTATCGTTTGCTAGAAAATTGCAACTTATTCAGGCAGTCTTGTTCAGTATACAAAACTTTTGGTGCAGGATGTTCTTGCTGCCTTCAACAGTGTTAAAAAAAATTCTCAAACTTGTAATGATTTTCTCTGGAAGGGCACGGCAAGTGATGCTCGTGGCGCTAGAGTAAGGTGAGATACAATTTGTCACCCAAAGTGTAAGGTGGATGGGAGTAAAGGATATAGTTACTTGGAATAAGGCTTGTATGGTTAGATGCATATGATTGTTGCTTACTTAAGCGGGCTCTCTTTGGGTCGCTTGGGTAAATCAATACCTGTTGAAGGGATGTTCAGTTTGGAATGTCCAAGTTAAAGCTTCTCATAGTTGGGATTGAAAGAAATTGATGAAACTAAGGGATGGTTTGGTCTCTGTTGGACAGTTGCAAGGGGAGTATAAGGCTCGAGAGGTTTGGGATATTATGCGGTGTGAGAACGAGAAAGTGGCTTGGGCTCATGTTGTTTGTTGGGGGGGGGGGGTCTTTGTATTCTAAGACAATATTTTATTTCATGGCTTCTTGTATTGGATAGACTATCAACTAAGAGCAGGATGATCGGATAGGGAAGTCAGGTCGATCTTTTGCGTCTACTATGCAATGATGCAATTGAGTCAAGGGATCATTTATTTGGGGAATGTACCTACTCAAGGAAGGTTTGACTGCTGGTTTTACAAGCCTGTAACCAGCGAGTGCATCACATTTGTCGGCAAGAAATTCTGGTCTGGATACAGCAGTTTGGGAGGGGGAAGTCCATGAGAGCAACGATTGCCAGGCTAGCCTGGTGTGGTTACAATTACTACATTTGGAATGAAAGGAATGGTAGAATGCATGGGAAAAAGCAGAGGTTGAAACCTGATATTTTTAGTCAAATTGCGCTAGATATTAGAGCTAGGCTGTTGGATTGTAATTACATTACCAATTTTGATAGTTACTTAGCTGCTCAATGGGGCATTAGTTAATTAATTTATGGGTGCATAAGGGGCTGGTTAGTAAGGTTTGTAGTTTGTATAGCTGTACAGGTTTGTTTTGTGGTTTTTTTTTGGATGAATAAAGTTCCATATATCTAAAAAAAATTCACTCATTAATTAACTCTCCCATGGTGACCTGAGACTAGGAATCAAAGTGTTAATCAATCTAAGATAAGTTGTATGTATTAAATCAAATGGTACATGATTATTATCATGCTTACCTTTCTGTTAGTTACAATCAAATCAAATCAAAACCAACCAACCCCAAAAAAAATTAAGTGTAGCAATCATTGTTCTCTAGGTAAGATGGAACTTTTATGGGGTCTAAGTTCTAACACACAACATATATATTCTTTAAATGATGGCAAGCAAAACGAAGCATGCTCCTGTTTGATTTGTGTAATCAACACAGTTTTATTTGTTTTTATAAAATACAAGACTCGAATTTAAATATTTAATATCTCAAGATTTCAATTTTTTTATTTCAATTAATGCCTCGTTGGCATCTAGGATTATTCTTTTAAGTTGTGAGTAAGGAGGATTGTGCACATCAATGGTATGAAGAGATAAAGTTACTTAATCAAGCCACTTGATAGCAACCACTTAACCTTCCGTACCAATTTTAACAATGGAAACAAACCAACTTTCAACAACTTAAGAACAAAAATCATTCGGTATTCATTTAATCTTTAGCTTGTCATCATTAGCTTAACTTGATGGTGGATAAAAAAATTGGAGTTTTTTTTTTGTTATAGATTGTAACTCAATGTTTCGTATTGATTCAGTTTGAAAAGTCCGTATTTTAACTTATTAGATGAAGAAACAAAAAAAAAAAAGAAAAAAAGAAAACAAACCAGAGGTGCGGGTTTCCGACCCTGCGATACAGAGCTTGTAGCACACCTTAAATCCGTACAAGACTATATTCTGCAATTATACTTTCGTTTAAAGTATGAGCTTTAATTTGGATAAATTTCTTTGTTACGCAAGTTTTTTTTATAATTTCTCTTCTACTTGTGTTTTTTTAAAAATTAAATTTGTCTACATTAAATCTTAATATTTTTTCTTTTATGCAGTTATATACTTGTGGTTATTCTATGTAGAGGTGGCAAACGGGTTGGGTTTTGTTGAGATCAGGTTCGATTTTGACTATATTCGATTTCAGTTCAGTTTGGTCTGGTTCGGTTTTAATTCAGGTTTATAATGATTCGGGTCGGGTCATGTCGGTTCGGTTGCTTCTTGGGTCGATTGATATCATGTCGGGTATTTTCGAGTCGGGTCAAGATCGATTCAATAGGAGATCGATATATTTCACTCAGATTTTCAGCCCGGATTAATTTTTTACACCCATATATGGCCTTATAAAGCCATTATATTTGACTTTTTGGTGAGTTGTGCGACATTTCACATCAAATCTTTCTTTATTTCCTTTAATATATTTTCTTTATTCGGGTTGCTTTCGATTCGGATGAAATCGGTTCGGGTCCATTCGGTTCACTTAAAAATCAATTCGGGTCCATATCGGTTCAGTTTACATTAATATTTTCAACCCATCATTTCAAATTTATTTATTGATGATAATCTGAAATAGGCGTCAAACATCTTTAAATAATTAAGTAGAAAAGCTTGGAGATTGGGGTATATAACTATATATACATTTTGGAGAAATAAATAAAATTGCATGGGAGAGAAAGGGTCGAAGTAACCCTTACGTCGCTAACAAACACACACTTCCACACAAACATCCCATGAACATTCTATTTCTCTGGTCTATAAAACGATCCAACAAATTAACTTCACCTGCTTGTTTGATCTCAGACCACTTCTTTTTCTTTCTTTCGTTAAGGTTAATTCTCGATCGAGTGCTTGAGATGGAAAACCACCTTAACGCCATAGCTTCATCATCAGTGCCTTCAACTCCAACGCCAACGCCAACGCCAACAACTTTCGTGGAGGCTGATGCAAACACCTTCAAAGACCTGGTCCAGAAACTCACGGGATTCACCAACGATACAGAAAAACTCCCCGTTACTCTCCCCGGAAGGCTTTCCTCCAAAACCTCCTCCCACGGCAGTGACCACCCTACAGCACCGCGCCGTCCACAGTTTAAGCTCCAAGAACGTAGGCAACAACATTCCATGATGAGAAAGCTCGGTCTCACCACTCTAAGTAACTCACCTAGTCACTGTGTCTGCCAAGCTCGCCGGCTTGACTCTCCGTTTCCAAGTCCGGTGACTCCACTAGGGTCAGAATCACTCTTTTACTCGAGTTCTGGTACTGTATCACCATCGTCTCCGGCGGTCTCAGAAGAAGAAAAGGCGATTGCAGAGAAAGGTTTTTACTTGCACCCATCAACGTTAAATACACCTAGAGGAAGCCGATCACCGAAGCTCTTGACTCTTTTTCCACTTAGTTCACCTAGTGAGGAGAAACGAGATTAGGTCTCTGCGATTAAGTCGTTGGTTTTTTTTTTTTTCTGGGTTAAAAGTGTTATAGTTGTTGTGTCTTTGCTTAATATCAATGGATTCTTGAAAATTTGCAAACTTAATTATCGTTTTTTCTTACCTGCACCCATCGGGATCATCCATGGAGATTAAAACGAGAGTGGAAGCACTTGGGTTTAAGTATATTTTAATCTGATAAGACTATGATGTTTAATTAGACGCGTTCCATTTTCCAAATGCATTGGATTCTTGGCGTTGAACTTGATTAGATTAAAACCAAGTGTATGGTCCAAAAGAAAATTTGTCTGTTTTCGTATTTCACATGTCTTCGTACTAGAATGATTGCATCCTTGTTTTTCTACTTTTAGTTTGACTTGAATCGCAAATGGCATTGCGTATACAATTCTTATGAATACAGTTTAAGGTGTATTGTTGTATTTTATCCTTACGACCAAACTTTATAATTATCATCAAATATGTAGTCTCCGTATACCCCATCTATTATTGTAAATCAAATATGTATTTTGATTTTAATTATAATTATTCAACCATAGTTATAATAAAATGATGGTTGTTTCTCGAGGGAATATGTGTTGGTGCTGCTTCAATTGTCAATAAAAACATTGAAAAAGCTGTCAAGAAATTATTCATTGTTGCCAACTTTGAAGCTGTCGGGTGTCGTATTTTCCACATTGAATGAAGGGTTAATTACGGGGCAATATCTTGATGGAGACCCGCATTAATGCGTACCTTTGACGTCTGCTTGTAGAATTATTTATGAATGATGATTTTTTTTAAATATCGTCTAAATTTTATTAATTATCATAAAATATAATAAAATACAATACATTAAAGGGAAAATAATGACGAGCCCACTAAAATCTTTTATAATTGTACAAAAAAAGTGACACTTTCTTTGATATTAACATACTAAAATTTAGAAACCTTCTTGAATCTCTTTGTCTCTATCCAAACAAGACGCTTTACGGGGTGAAAAAGGAGTGGTGAGCGAACCAAGCTATCAGACAGATTGCTCGCTACCCAGGTCTGATTACATCGGCAACCATCCATCAACCGAGTAGGATCCATATTTCTAAGACCACTGACAGAACCATAATTAAAGATTAGCGTCATAAAAATCTATGTACTAGCACCGACCAACAGTTAAGATATGTTGAAATCATGCCACAATGACGGATAAAACGAACCACAAAAAATAAAAATAAAAACGTGTCACAAAAACAGAAAAAATACGTACCACAAAAAACCTAAATTCTTATTAAAATATTTAAAATTGAAAACCAGTTATTAGAGGTCAAGTCATGCACTTAGAATACGGTATGACCTGAGAAATATTGAACGCAGGGCCCATGAGCATGATCAGGACACAACACATGCAACCGCGTACGTTGACGAGAAGCTCATGCAAAGGTTTATGCTCTGGATTTTGTTTTTGTTTTTTATACCATTGTCAAATTAGAATCAAAGTAAAAAAGTTTGCGTTTTGAAAATTAAAATTATTTGTGACATGTGTCTCACAAATTTTAATTGAATGATTAAATTGTTATCCTAAAAAAATAAACAATTTGTTACAAATCTATGGAGAAGGGCGAAGGAGTGATGGCTGCCTGCCGAAGATGGGCCATCGATTTCTCCGATAATTCCACCGCTCCTTCATCGCGAGATATCCTCCTGCCTTCACTCGTGCTTAATTAATTGATTGATTTTCTTTTGGATCCTATATTTTTGAAGCTTCCAGCTTTGCCTTGTGGATCACTTCCTAATCAAATTTAACTGCAACTACAATTTGCAAATCATCAGTAAGTAGATGTAATTGGTCTGTAGGCATATCTATTCATCAAAGAATTGAGTTTCAGCATCTGAGTACATGGGGGCATTGTTATGACTTTGAAATTAGAATTGACTGATACCCATTGCAATGAAAGGTGTAACTGGTCCAATGTTTACATCATTTGTCCCCTGCAAAGTTTATTCAGAAAATAACGTACTAAGGTATGTATTGTTACAACAGTCTATTTAGTGGTGCATGGAGCGTCGAGGTTGTTTCTTTACTATATCTAATCAATTCTAAGTCCAGTAAGTTGGAGGTAAATGGGAAGACAAGATTTCAGGTCTAGATGTGTCCTATTTGGTTGCAATATTGAAGTTTTTAGCTGGTTTAGGTGGAATTCCATTTTGGCAGTTAGATTCTCAAGATCAAGAGATGCTTTTAAAATTATGCTCTATTACTTTGAAGCAGAAAGCTTGGTAATTAATGCTGTGGAGGGCTGGAAGTAGACTGCATCTCTTGAGCATGGGTATAACATTTTCAGCACTTTGGCAGCCTCAAGGGGTAAGTTGAGCTATGACTAGTTATTTTCTCTTATGCTGTGCCTGTATTGTTAGCTTAGGGATGTGTTTTCTGTTTGTGAGGAAAGATTAAGATGGGTAAGTCATCCTATTTAACAGGGGAGGATGTTGGATTATTTCAGTATTCAACATCTCTAACCATCTTAACCAATTATGATTCAATATGGAACCAGCATTTGTCATCAATTGGTCGGAGATGGTGTTACATGGAACCTTTTACTTACTCTAGCAGGCTTTAAATTTATCAAATTTCCAGGAGGTTGAGGCTGAGTATTCTATTCCCCTTTAATAACGTGTTTCTACGCGGCTAAGACCAAGTTACAAGGACTGGTAGAGACAAGTCCATGTTTTTACTTGCTACTGGATTGTCCTCCAAAATCTTAATCTATGCTCAAATATATAAATGTTTTTTTTTTCTTTTATTAATGTGGGGATTGGAGACAAAAATCTTGAATGTATTTCTTGTGCAGTATAAATAGATTTTCAAGTTGCAGCTATTTAATGTTTAATTCCTACTTCCAAATATGAGAAAATGGACCCACTAGACTATAGTCTGATCTCACCTGATTTTAATGTATTTCTATGTTTTCCTTGATACAATTATATTCACATGAGGAGGATGTTATCCTCTTAAATCTATTCGAATCCACAACACAGCCAATCAATATGAGAAGAAATGTAAAGGATTGAGTCAGGACAAAAACACCCAACGAAATATATTACTATAGAATAAGAAAATAAATGGAAACTTGTATGATGACAAGTTGTGAACCCATCAATCTCTGATTTCTGTGGTTAAGATGGCGGTGAGAGAGATTCCAGATCTTTTACCCACCAACACCATCCACTCGAAGCAAACTTGATTGGCTACAGCCTAAAAGGGTGATACTTTTAAGATTAGAAAAAAAAATCAAATTCCAACTATTCCTAAAGATTCTAATTATGCTTAATGCTTGCTCCACTGATACTATGTATATGGCCTTTGGACCACTCCAAGTAGGGTTTCACGGTTAAAACCGAATTAACCGACTAAACCAAAATTTCGGTAAGTTAATTAGATGCTAGATCAGTTAACGGTTAATTTTTTTGAAAATTCGGTTATCGGTTAATTCTGTTCAAAATAGGTTAATTAACCGAATTAATCAAATCAAATATAATATATATATATATATTAAACATATATATCTTAAGTGAAAATTAATCGAATTAACCGAATTAAACTATGTGAAAATTAACCGAATTAAGTGAAAATTAACCGAATATATATATATCTTAACCAAAACTTTAGGTATTTCATAGTTATTTCGAAAATTAACCGAATTAACAAACAACGTTCAGTTCGGTTAATTTTTTTTAAAATTCGATTCGGTTAACAGTTAAATAGTTAAAATTTCCGATTAATAATATTTAACTACTTCGGTTCGGTCAGTTAACCGAATTAACCGATTGAACACACTGAATCTGACAATGATGTGCACAAACTCTCAAGACCCATCAATTTCCCTTCAAGTCCAAAAAAAAAGCATCATTTGCAATTAATTACATATCTATTGATAGAATTGAGTATTTAACCAACTTCTGGATTTGGGTGTTTCAGAGTCAGCCTAGAACTATTCAGTGTTGCAAAGGAAATGGTACATTTCACTTTATATAATAATAATATTTCGATTGTTAGGTTAAAGTAACATTTACACTAATAATCATTTTTAAAGCTTTGTGTTAATCTTATGTGGATTCCTCAATTGTTTTGTTTAGGTGCGTGTTTCGCCCATTTTAGTTACCGGTGGTGTGCTTGCATTAATGTTAGGCCTTAACTTTGACAAACTACACAAGGAGTTGACTTCGTGTTTTAGTTTTCATGTAATTTTGTATACCATAGATTTGGAGGTTAATTATGGAAGTTAGGCAAATGTAATTAATTAGAAAAACTCAAACTAAATAAATAAAGAAGATATCGGAAGCTTAAGCTTTGTCAGGTGCTTGGATTTTGGGTTCATATATGTTACAAGTATAATAATTCGAGACGAAATAAAAATAAATTTTATTAAGTGAACAAAAAAATATAGTATAGAAGTAAATACTTAAAATTAGACAAAAATCGATCGAGGCATGCAATTACGCAGACAGATCTTCGGCAACTCCTAGGTACTTGAGATCTTTGGTTGTTTGTACAACAATAATAAGGGTAAAATATCTACAAGCCCACATCATACAAGTGCACCCCCAAACTAAATGAGTTTGATGAGCTCAATTCACACCCCTTGCACCTAAACGTGAAGGACAATTTCAAGTCAAGTCATTCATTAATAGATAAGTGGATTAGTGTATGTAAACACATCCTATACTTGATATCCTACCAATGTGGAATATGAGTTCTTCATTTTTTTCCTTACACAATTCACAAGTACCCTACTTTGAGCATCAATTTCTCATTCATCACTCAACTATTTTAAGCATATGAAATACAGTTGTAAAGATCTCATAGAGTAGTCCAAAGATTCATCATTCGAATCTCCATCTTTACCCATATAAAATATGGCTCAAAGTTTTTAATTTATCATGTTTTTTCCAACAATCTGGAACCCCCATTATTTGAAAAATGAAATTCCATTCTTTTCCCATTACAGAAGAGATCGAAGACCAAGGCAACAAGAATCAAGATATGTCTGAAACACAAACAATTAACAAAGGTTTGGTTCCTAGTTCCAACTTGTCTAAATCCATCCTCCAAAAAATCTTGTCCGCTTATCATGGATTCATTGTAAGAACCTTTGTGGAGAGCCAGGGGACCCAAAATTCTGCAAGTCAACAAAACATTACATAAATTAATTCCAAGGGTTCAAATTGGTCCCGTGAAGGTTTGTGATTTGATATTATATACATAATATTAACACAAAATATAGCAATTCTAAATAATGTACCCCTTTTTAGCTTAAGCTAAGTTCAAACAAAAAGATAATTATTGCTTGTAGTTTGCAATTTCATTAGGTGAAAACCAACCACCGCATTTGAATAAAATCTAAATTCTTAAAGACAAAATTGAGATATGAGGAATTTAAATTTTATCATGTATAAATATAGTGTGTGGATTCAAATCTAAATTCATTATAGTTGAAGTCTTATAATGCTCTGAGATTTGTCTAGATTCATTATGGTTTAGGTCTAGTTCAATCACATATTGTAATAATTGATTCTAATTAAAATTACTGTACTTGTAATTTCTTTTTAACCATGGTTTTTCTTAGATGAAAACATGGAATATTAAAAAGATAGTTGTAATTTGAGCTCCACTAATTGGCTTAGTGGTCATAGATGCTCATCCGCTTCACCCTTGTGTTGATTCGAATCTCGACATTTATTTTGGGAATACTATTGTAATACTACTTAATAAAAAAATAGATAGTTGTAATTTAGTTTGTTAATTTCGTAGGGTGAATGACATTCAATGATAACGTGCAAGAATTAGTGATGTACTCTGTCTTTACTCTCATACCATACCTTACAATGGCTACTTTAAGTCAAAAATAGATGCAAGAAATTTCCATCTCATGTCTGTAATTTTTTTTAAAATATATATAAACATAGTGGGTAGGTACACATATAATTGAATAGATTTAAAAAAATTCAACCAGTGCTTTATATAAATAAATAATGGAGGGTGTGCTTGTAAGATGAGAAAAAGAAACAAAGGTGCAACATGAGTATTTCCTCCGACTTCCTCTTTGCTCATAAACTCCTTGTTTATCTATGCCTAATTGTCTTCTGTTGGAAGGAGGGCTATGCTATTGCTGTCAGCCATCAACCTCACACTCATGCCATCCATGTCGTCTCTCTTTTGCCCTCCTCTGTTTGCGCCTCTGCTGCTGCTGCACAAGGTTAATCATCTCTCTAGCTTTCTCTATATGTATATGTATATGTATATGTACTTTAATGATTATGTTCTATCATGTTGTCGTTGAATACTTGAATCTAAACATGGACTTGTATTTTAGTACTACTCATGCTTTTATGGTATTGGAATGGAATGTGTATTTATGATGAATGGCCTTGAATTTCATTCAGGTTGGGACCAAACTTCCTCTTTATCGGTTGTCCACAAGCACGGCCCATGCTCTAAGCTCCATCAGGAGAGAGCAAATATTCCCACTCACGCCAAAATCCTCCTGCAAGACGAAGCCCGGGTCAAGTCCATTCACTCGAAGCTTGCCAAGAACCTAGGCCTCACCAACGTCAAGCAGACCGATACGGCCAATCTCCCGGCCAAGGACGGTAGCGTGGTTGGCTCGGGGAATTACATAGTCACAGTGGGTCTCGGAACCCCAAAGAAGGACTTGTCTCTCATATTCGACACCGGAAGTGACATCACATGGGCACAATGCGAGCCCTGCGTGAAATTTTGCTATAAACAGAAGGATCCAATTTTTTCCCCCTCCTTATCCTCAACTTACTCCAATGTTTCCTGCGGCTCAACTGCCTGCAATGCACTGGCTTCTGCAACAGGTCATTTTCTTAGGTCGATTCGGATTGAGTATTCGGGTTTGCCTCAAAATGTTAATCACTTTTATATGTATGCTTCCAGGTAACTCGCTTAGCTGCTCATCATCAGCTTGTATTTATGGCATCCAATATGGGGACTCGTCCTTCTCTGTTGGATTCTTTGCTAAAGAAAAGCTCACCTTGACATCAAGGGATGTCTTCAACGACTTTCTTTTTGGTTGCGGCCAAAACAACCAAGGCCTTTTTGGTGGCGCTGCCGGTTTGCTAGGACTTGGCCGAGATAAACTATCTCTGCCTTCACAAACCACCGTGAAGTACAAGAAAATCTTTTCCTACTGCCTGCCATCATCCTCGAGCTCAACCGGTTATCTCAGATTCGGCAACGGTGGCATCTCGAAATCTGTAAAATTCACATCATTATCAACAATCCCCCAAGGGGAATCCTTTTACGGTATTAACATGATCGGAATAAGCGTCGGGGGCAAGAAACTATCCATTTCGGCTTCAGTTTTCGCAGCCGGTGGAGCCATCATTGACTCTGGAACCGTCATTACTCGGTTGCCACCGACTGCGTATTCGGCAGTAAGGTCTGCATTTCGACGACAGATGAAGCAATATCCAATGGCACAACCACTTTCAATACTGGACACATGTTATGACTTTAGCAAGTATTCTTCTGTTAGAATACCTACGATAAGCTTCTTCTTCAGCAGGGGTGTTAGGGTCCCAATAAACCCCACAGGAATTTTGTACGCTAACAGTATCTCACAAGTGTGCTTAGCGTTTGCCGGAAACAGCGATGACTCGGATGTGGCGATTTTCGGGAATACACAGCAGAAGACATTGAAAGTGGTATACGATGGTGCTAGAGGAAGGATTGGTTTTGGTACTGGTGGCTGCACCTAAGTTTTGTAGCTGATAGCCACAATGGTTTACCATTGAAAACTGATAGCCTATATTGATTTTAGTTTCAAGCATCTTCTACTTCTATCTATAATAATAATTTAGTTCCATGCCTCTTCTACTTGTATATATAATAAAACCCAAAGAGATGAGGAAAATACAGTAAAGATAATGATAAAGTGTTAGCAAAATTAGAAATTTGACATTTATAAATAAGAATCCTAAAAATAAAGATAGGATTGTATGCCAGCAATCAGGGCCTCAACCTTAATACAGCTGAATATATTGTCATCTGATCTGTATGGCAGTAAAATCTATTGAAACTGAATTGGGAGTTCCAGCCTCTGAAATTTTGGTGATATAAGCAGAAGCATCTTTAGGACAGGTGAACGGGAAAACAACATATTGTTCCTCCGCAGTTATTATGTATGCATTTGTGAAAGGATGCTCAGATTTTGATCTTGGCTCTTGTTTAGACATGGGCAACAAAGTACCAGATACTTGTTGGGTTTGTATGTTTAGACAAAAAACCATGGACCTCACAATCCTATTCCATCACGATTAGTAATATAAGTATTTACAAACTGTGTTCTTGTATACAGATTGAGTTAAGGAAATTATGTTTGTAAAATGACAAGGATATGCCTTCTACATGTGTGCCACGTGTATCAGTTCATCTCAACTACCGAATATAATAATTGAGACGACTTTTTGTTTGACACAGTCGTATTGTAAGCAATCACCATTTTGCCAGTCACTTTATAAGGCGACACGTATTTAATCATCTCTATTGGATTTATTTTTCATATTTAATTATTAATAGGGTAAAGTATACTGATAGTCACTAAACTTTTAAGGTGCTTTCATTAAGGTCCTAACTTTTTTAAAACTTTACTCAATTTTTATATCGCTAGTCACTGTCATTAGCTACAGTTAGAAAATGCTAACGTGGCGAGTTATTTTTCTCTATTTTTCTTCCTCTTCTCTCTCCTTCCTCCATGGATATAAGAACTCATAAAAACAAGGCATTCATCTCTTGGCTTTGAACTGGATTTTCATTTTCCTTTACAAAGATAAGAAATTGAATGGATTGTATCCAAATAATTTGATTCCACTGTATCAGGAGCAAGAACTAGATCAAAGGGTTAAAAATGTTGTCATGCGGAGCATGTCGTACGAACTCCTCCGTATAAATAAAACGCTTTAGGTTCTGAAATCTGGATATCTCGACCCATCAACCAACCAACGAGCTAGGCGACTTTTATAAAAAGAAAAAAAGGAAAATGGTTACTTTAGGTTTGGCAAATATTGAGATGAAATTGAACTCCAGTTTTGCACATTCAAATTTAGGATCTACAAAGGGTCTGCTTTTCAATGGGGTGGCTTTTAAAACTACATTGGTTTTCAAGTTTTAACATGCTTTCTAAATATAGGGCTTTAGTAGGTTCATTTTTACAATAGAAGTGGAGAATATTATTCTGCAACAAATTAAACAATTACAGTGAAGTTGATTTTCACATAAAATCTAACAAGAGAAAAGGTCAAAACTAAATTCAATTTTTAAAGCATTACGATCACCACACATACATCTGCCAACTGTTCGAAGTAATGACTTTTCGAACTGATGATCAAAATGGCAGGAGTAAATACCTTATTTTTATCAGTTTTTATATCGATGGAGGAAAGAGAGAAGAGGAAGAAAAATAGAGAAAAATGAAGAAATAATATGCCACGTTAGTATTTTTTAACGGTAGCTAATGACAGTGACTGTAATAAAAGTGATATAAAAGTTGGGTGATCATAATAAAAATTTTAAAAGTTTGATGACCATAATAAAAATGTCCTAAAAGTTTAGTGACTACTAGTTTAGTTTACCCTTATTAATATTTGTTGTTTTTTCTTCCAAGTGTTGATATTTTGACAAAATTAGGAGAACATTGTATTTGAAAAATACAAAAATAAGGGAACTCTTCCTATGTTCTAAACAAGTTAAAAAAAATCTTTATGAAATTCTTCCTTTTCGACGAGTTCTTTGAATATATTTTTTTAAATTTATAAAAAATTTATCATGTAGTCCCGACGAGTTTTTAGGTGACCGTTGAAGTAAACGATCGTTAAGGGATCAATCAGCAAATATAAATGTATTTAAATAGATGGATAAAGAAAAGAGATGGAATTAAAAAAATTGTAAGTTTTAACTTGCGCGCAATGTACACCTCGAAGAACTGCAGGACGAGTTCCTCGTTCATTAAAAAACATCCAATGAAGAGAAGGGACATCAAGTTACATAAAAAAAATTTCCTCTCTTATTCGTCTAGAACACAAAACGAGTTTCCTTTACAAATATAGTAGATCCCTAAATAAAATCTTTTTTGTCTTATTTTTTATATATTTTTGGATAAATTACATAAATAATCATCAAACTTTTCTAATACTTGTATTTTAGTCATCAAACTTTTAAAACTTACAACACAATCATTAAACTTTTAATTCGCTTTCATTGCGGTAACTATCGTTAAGAAATGATGATTTGACACATTAGAGTCATTTTATTCCCTAAAAACTCTAAATTTCTCAAAACAATTGCACTCATCAACCTCCTATCGCTTGTGTCTTCATCATCCGACGTTATGAAAGTACAACACCCACCATACTAAAGAGCTTCACCATTATTTCATGAAAGATTTGGTCAGATACTTTGGGAAATTTTGAAAACATTTTTTTGACCAAACTTTTAACAATAATTTTCAAACAAAATCGAATCAAGACTTACCATATTCCTAACAACCATTTGAGGGAATGTGTTGCATTGTATCCCTTGGTAGCACACGACGTTTGGTTATGTACTTTGTGAAAATTTGAAGGAAACTTAGGAGAGGTAAATGACGTCACTATTTGAGGAGATGGTGATGCTTTTGAGTGGGTGTTGTGTTTAGTGGCGATGGCGATCAAAATAACGTCGGATAGTGACAACACATATAATATAGGAGGACAGTGGCTGTAATTGATTTGAGAAATTTAAGGTTTTTGGGAAAGAAGGTGGCTCTAATGTGCCACTTTATCATTTTTAACGACAATGATCATAATAGGTGCGAATTAAAAGTTCAGTGATTGTGTTTTAAATTTTAAAAGTTCAATGACCAAAATACAAACTCTCTAAAATTTCAGTGCCCATTTATATAGTTTACCCTTTTTTCATATGTAATATTTCGATATTTTAGTAGTTATGTATAATAGTTTTCTCTCTCTAAAACCGTCCCCTTTCCTTTGTAAAGTCTCGTATTTTTCCTCCCCTATTAAACCGTCTTTTAAGCGCTTTGTTCTCTCTCTCCATCCCTCTTATTATTGCATTTCCTTTCGTTTCCCTTCATTAAGGTAAACCTCTTCCTCTACACCCTCACATATTTATGTATTTGATTATTACTTTCCTGATAATCATCATTCCTCGAGTTTCATTTATTGTGTTGGAATTAGATCTGCAAATTTCTGGTTGCTTTGCAGGTTAAGATCTGAGATGATCCCGGAAGCTTGAAGACTGTTTGATTTGAATTAGCATGCAAATTAGGCCTTTTCCTTACCTCTCATCACCCGAAATATCTGTTATCAAATACGCTTCTACGCTTTATTGTTTCCTGATTTGGATACTAGTGATAAGAGGTGAACGTTTTGAATGCTCCAGCTGTAATATGGGCTATTTGAACTCTGTTTTGCAATCTTCGAATCTGGTTCATGCTGAATATGGACCGGTCAGCGGCGGAGGCCTTAGGTTTCTGCTTTCTTTTCTTTTCTTTCCTTTTCATTATTCTTTGCTTAGATCTTGAATTTCTTCGATTGGTGTCTCTCTCGTTTTTGCTTTGCAAGCTACTCCTGATTCAATTTCCATATGGTTCAACAAGTATTTTCTCTTCACGTTTTGTTCGACTTTTACTTATTATTCGAATTTTTTCTGTTATTTAGTTCGTATGAATTTTGGAAGTATCTCTTTTTTTTCCAAACAGGAAAACATCTGCTTATAATTTTAGTTTTTAATTGAAAATGTAACTATCAACTTTGATAGTTAGAGTTCCTGAAATATGCGTTATTTACTTTCCTTTTAATCAAAGATCCCTGCTCATTGGATAGCTTATTTTAAGTTAAACCTTGGAATATATCTTAATTAGTAGGGCATCTGATTGGCAATCTAATCTTTGTCATTAGCAAGATAGACAAAATGAATATAGAGGCAACTTAAAACAAATGAATTTATGCTAGAAATGCACGCTTAACCTCCATAAATTTGGATAGTTCATACACTCGCAAATTTAGATCAGCATGCATGTTAAATTATTGTGGATCTTTACCTGTTGATGTTTTTTTCACAGCACGAGTTCGCTGATACAATGGAATCTTGAATTTATAGTTTTTGATGCGTGCTAATGTGATAATTTCTCAATCGTCATCATGGCAAATGAATTAGTTTCTTGTTTGTTCCGTTCTTTATGGGTCAGGATTAAATCTCATTGCCAATATTACTCGGGCAAGAACAAATTATTTATTTTTGCTTTCTTTTTTGAAGGATCTGTTTTTCTTAGTCCAACAAGGCATTTTTTGGACCTTTCTGTCTTTGACCTAAATATATTGCATTTTGTGCATTAAAAAATTACTGCATGGTTTTATCATGAAATTCAAGTCTTATATTTTGAATGATACGAGATATAGTTTTGTTAAATTTTTGTGTTAAATGAATTGAGTAATAACATGCCTGAAGAAATATCATTTGTACTTGTGATGAATCACAAAAACAATTACATCAAAAGTCGTGAAATATTTTTTGCTTAAATTTGATGATAATATGAAGTCTATTGTTATTGAGTTTACATCTTTTCCTGAAAAAATGCAACGATTTGTACAATGTCTAAATTAAATGTCCCTTGTTTTCTGGCTACAGCCAGAATGGAAAGTTCAGTTACGGCTATGCAAGCTCTCCTGGAAAGAGGTCTTCAATGGAAGATTTTTATGAAACAAGAATTGATGGTGTTGATGGAGAGATAGTTGGTCTTTTTGGAGTTTTTGATGGTATATTTCTCTCGTACTATCTCTATGTATATGTATCTCTCCCTGATGCTTGTGAACGTATCTTTCTAATGATTTATGTATATTTCACAATTAAAGTGTCCTACATATAGATGAATACTTTTTGTATCACCCATGGTCATTATTATTTTTTGTATAATTCATTTAACAGTACAAGTGTAGTCTCAAGTTTCGACATAGAGAACATATCTGAAAGGATTTCAGGCAGATTCTGGTATTAGTTATCTGTTCCAATGCGGTAGCAATATTGGAAGTCATTGCTCATGGGTGTTATCGGCTGAGGACAGTACTGTGCTAAACTATAAATTCTATGCTATGTCAGTTCATTATATTCTGCCTTAGAATAAATTATTTTACCATGCACCATTAAGATGATAACTTCTGTTACATAAAAGAAATCTGTTGCTGGCTATTCATGCTTAGATAATTGTGCACTCTATCTTTACACGCAAGACTGTTTCAGGTCATGGAGGTGCACGGGCAGCTGAATATGTGAAGCATAACCTTTTCAGTAATTTGATAAGGCATCCAAAGTTCATATCTGACACCAAATCTGCTATAGGTTATTCACATGTTGACTGTATCTTATAGTTGTATCCTTTCTAGTGGGCTGGTCTAACTTGTCTTTTTAAATTGTTTCCAATTCCAGCTGATGCATACAACCATACAGACTCCGAATTTTTAAAATCAGAAAATAACCATAATAGGGATGCTGGATCAACTGCTTCTACTGCTGTACTTGTTGGTGACCGTTTGCTAGTTGCAAATGTTGGGGATTCTCGAGCTGTTATCTGCAGAGGCGGCAATGGTATGATTCATTGTTTTTGTTTCTATTTTATATTCATCTGATGTCTGACACATATGATGTTTCCATTAGCTTTACTTGTAACATGATAGCTCTATATGTTATGTTTTACTTCAAACAAGTTTAACCGTATGCTTTCGTATGTAACTGCTCCTTTACCCATTCAGTGTCTGTGTGAACTCGGGTTTTCTGAAAATCTTGTTGAAGAAGCATTTTATTGCTGGCTGATCTATGATATTCCCTTGCAGCTTTTGCCGTGTCTCGTGATCACAAGCCAGATCAAAGTGATGAACGACAACGGATTGAGGATGCAGGAGGATTTGTCATGTGGGCTGGTGCGGAATTACATCTAGCCATTTCTTTGTCCCTCTTACACTATCCTGTATTTTCCGTAGAAGCTTTTCTATGTGTAAAGTTTCTTCTTTTATTGTGGCGGAAATTATCTCTGTAGGAACTTGGAGGGTGGGAGGTGTTCTTGCTGTCTCGCGTGCATTTGGTGACAGGCTCTTGAAGCAGTATGTTGTTGCTGATCCAGAAATTCAGGAGGAAAAAGTTGACAGCTCACTCGAGTTCCTTATTCTTGCGAGTGATGGACTGTGGGATGTTGTTTCAAACGAGGTATGGAACACTTTTGTTTTTTAACTTGATACATCTTGGTAGTAGTTTGGCGAAAACTGGCAGCTTAGCATTCTCCTAACTTATTTAATTGAAGAAATGAGCATGGTTAGCTTCCTTCATAACTGCTCTTTACCTTTTGCAGGAGGCTGTGGCAATGGTAAAGCCAATACAGGATCCCGAGCTTGCAGCGAAGCGGCTGATGCGAGAGGCATGCGAGAGAGGTAGTGCAGATAATATAACGTGTGTTGTCGTCCGTTTCCTGGCCAGTCAAGGTGATTCCTCTAGTAGTGTTTCTGCTTAACGCGTCCCTTCCTATCATGGTTTTAAGTTTGCGTTCTATAGCTGACGGGGGAAAAAGAGTCAAGTTTATGTAAAGAATGCCAAACTCTAGTCCTTTTATGTTGTACATGTAGTAAGATTTGTTTATCCTGTAGTTCGTTCACGTTCGGATCATTCCATATTTCTGATGTCCCTTCACTATCCGGTTATTACATTCAACACTTGCATGTTATTCTTATAATCTTACTTGTGAAGTCTAAGATCTCGATTGACGGTTATTAAATAATTTTAATGTGTTGAGGCAAAAGTAATTGAAAAGTTTCAAATCACATGATCCAACCCTTCTTTATTTACATGGTAAACAAAGAATGTTCAATGCAGGGCTGTGAACGGATGGAATCGCTCGTCCACCGTTTTGTTTGTTAACTTAAATAAATAAGTATGAACTAAATTTAATTAAATGAACATAAATGTGTTTGGTTCGTTTATGTTCAAATTTTTCAAAGGAGTGTTGATGATGGACAAATTATTTTCTTTTTTTGGTGTTCTTTTTATGTCTTAACACTAAAAAATTAAATTTTAAGCCCTAATTCTAGAAGATTTCTATTCGGTTGTTATTGAACTTCACATGCTCCTCTCAACGTCTCCAACTTTAAAATTTAGGCTATGGTACATACTATTAATAAATAGATAAGGAATTAATTGAACTTATAGTAAAAGCAATAAGTAGCATTGAGTTGCTTAAGGTTTGCTTTTTCATCAACAGCACAAAGAAAGAAAAAAAAAGATTTGTTAATGGGAAGAATTCATGGTGTGTCCCTGTTTCCTGCCTAAGAATATAGAGAGATTGATAACTTTGCTTTCTTCCACTTCCAGGCTGAGGTCTTTGTTCTTCCATTCTTGTAATTTTAAATTTACATGATCCATAAACAAAAGATTTAAGTGCAAGGGCCTGGCAGTCATTTCTGACCGTAAAATCCTGCTGAAAGGACTAGAGTTTGCGTAATGAAAATGAGCAGGTGTTAGGCCAAGAATTCACAACTGTCCAGTGTTGTTACGATATCACATGCCAAAAAAGGGGATTGTTAGGCCAACTAAATTTCTCATGAATTTTGGGAACAATACGTCTATTTTTAATCTTCTCTGCCAAAATTTACATTTCCCGGTGACAAAAACAACCAACCAACTAATAAGGCAAAACTCAAAACAAATGGAAATCAGGCTAAGTGGTTTCGTTTTGGTCTTGGGTCTCTGTAATCGGTGCCGATTGTTGATGATCATCACCCACTTCTTCTTTCACTTTCTCACCGTTTTCAGCACCTTTCTCTGGTCCGTCCTTGTCTTTTAACTCATCAAAATTGGAAGCTTTAGTGAAAACAGGGGTGGCCAAGAATGTGGGGTTGACTTCACCCGCCATGATCACCAATATTTTCTCCTCGCAAACCTTAATTTGCTCCTCATTTTCACCGCTTTCGCCGGCTCCTCCACCGTTGTTGTTGTTGTCCAAACGACCAGAGACTCGCCAATATGAGCAGGCCAGGAGCAATAGAGAGAAAGCAATGAGAGCCAACATTGCAGCCAGGCCTCCGAAGAGGTAGGGCACGGGGGAACGTGGTTGCGCCATTAAGGGCTTTGGTGATGCTGCTATTGCGTTAACGTTGCTGATAGATCTCATTGTTTTAATGGAGAAGCTGGTTTGGGTTGAGGAGATGAAGCTTAAAGTGTGAGAATTTGAACCTGATAAACATAGAAAGCCAGGATTGGTATTTATAAGCAGCTAAAGTGACCGAAATAAAAATAAATAGAAAACTCCTGTGTTTTTTTGATTAATTTACATTACAAGTTGATTTAATTTTATTAAATTTCATTAGCCAAAGATTATCCTTGTACATTTGCGACATTAAGTGTAGTGAACTAATGTCAACGAGATTTTCGTTTAGTAGATGTTGAGGTTTCATAATTTTAATTTTAAATTCGAGTCACATATATATGAATCATATATGCATTATTTTCATATTTGTCTTAATTTAATTTTTATAATATATTAACTTTGTTCATATTTATTTTTATTTAGTTCCGAATATATTCAGATTATAAATATGTTCATACTTTGTAATGATTCATTCTGAATATATTGATTTTATCACCTACTGTAACGACCCGAATTCCGAAAATTCGAGGGTCGGGTTTGATTGAGGCATGGGCCTCGTATTTGGGTCGTGTTTTTGAGTTTGAGTGGGCCCTTGGGCTATCTTGTGTGTGGGCTTGTAGTTTTTGGGTTGGTTTGAGAATAGTAGAGAGGGGTATTATGGTAAAGACAAAGTTTTGAAGGATAGAAAAGGGGGAGCTGATTTTCTCTTGCATATGGCAGGGGTGAGATCATCCCAACTTTAATATCATCTTCCTCCCAATTCCAAGCTCTCTCTCTCAAAAACACCACTACCAAAGGTTAAATTTTGAAGGTTTGTGTTAAGAACCACAAATTTCTGTTCAAGGAAAAATTGTTCAGCTTTGAGAGATCTATCAATCAAGGTAAGGATGGTTAGTTTTGGTAGAATAGAGTGTTGTGGTAGGGGTTGCTGAGGGAGAACGAGAATGGGTTTTTATGGGGTTTCATTCTTGTAAAGGTTTGTGTTTTGACTCCCTTAATTCTCTCTACAAAGTGGTAACACGTTTGGTATCATCTCTTGTAGTGAAAGAGGTTGGGAACTCCTCAAAGGACCAAGGGAAGAGCAAAGCTTGAAGCTTTGGAGGGAGGCTTTGTTTTATCAGCTAAGCTAAGGTTAGTACACTACTAACTCTCATAGTTTCCTGAAAATCATGAAGTTAAGCTTTGAAACATGATTTGGTGTTTTTGGTCTTGGTATAGCTTGTGTGGATGTTAATGGCAAATCATAGAATAGTTGTTGTAATGGCCTAAAATCGATAGTAATCCACCTAATGCTATCACCATAACTTGTAGGAAGGGTTTGGGGTTTAACCTTGAGGGTTAAACAGGGTTTCTAGGTGAAACCTTCACCTAGAGTTTAAAACTCGGGCTCGTGTACCGGTACGTGGACCAGAGTATCGGTACGCCTTAGTATAAAAAGGGGAAGGGTTGTGAGGGGAGTATCGGTACGCCTCCCCGTGTATCGGTACCCCTTGCACATTAAGGATTCCAGTAACGCTTTTGCGTACCGGTACACAAGGGGCGTATCAGTACCCACTGTTACATTGCCTGAGAGGGGCTTTAGCGTACCGGTACACTTAGGTAGGAGTACCGGTACGGGTTTGGATCGATACGTGGCAATCTGAGTACCGATACGAGGTGGAGCGTATCGGTACTCGCTGGGCATTCTGCCCAAGAAATTGGGTATACGTTCGGGGTTCTATAATTCGAGGCAAAAGGCCCTAAGGGGTCTTTTAAGGTGTAAAACGAATACTAAAACTGAGAAATAGAGATTTTAACCCCGTATGAGAAATAAATGGCTAATGACTTTATGAACATTGGGTAAACCGTGTGAGGTAGTAACCCATAAGGATCCTAGGTGGATCAATCGAGGCTGTGTGGTAATTAGGGTCCTTGCTATGTGCTGAAGGGGCGCCTAGGTAGTCGAGTCATCCCTTGTTGTTGGGATTTTGATACCCTAAGTGTGTTGCAACACCTTGAATATTCCCGGATGTAAGATCTTGATGCTTTGTGGACGCGGGCCTCATTCAAAAATGCTTGATGAGGGATTTCCGAGCATGGATGTAGGATCCCAATGCTTTGTGGATGCAGGCCTCGTCCCCTTGAGTATAGGATCCCGATGCTATGTGGACGCGAGCCTTACTCGTAGTGTAAGATCTCGATGCTATATAGACGCGAGCCTCACTCAAGTGAAGGATTCCGATGCTTTGTGGACGCGGACCTCACTTAATGTTGTTGGTGTTATCTGTGTGATGCTATGTAAATGTATGAGGTACTTGTATGAGCTGTGTGCATGATCATACATTCATAGTGCCATGTGTTTAGGCGGTCATGGCAGCGCCATTGTTATCTTGCCATGATATCATTCTTGTTGCATTGCTTTATTTATGATTTGCATGAAGCATGGTTGAGTGGCGGTGTATCCACTAAGCTTGTTAGCTCAGCGTTCAGAATCGTTGTTTCCGTTCGCAGGTTAGCAGGTTATCGTGAGGTTTGAAGGAGCACCATCAAGGCTTGGATTTCAGCATCGACTCTAGTGGTTGAGTACAAATACTAGATGTAATGGGCTATGTATTTCGTAAGACCCTATATGTATTTTGTAACTATTATTTTGTATTAATTGGTCAAAGTCGAATGTTTTAATATTTGTAAATAGAGCTCAGTGAATATTGTTTTAAACATCTGGCTTTGACTATGTTTTCAATGTATGGACTTATATTTTTATTGGACTTATTATGTTTGGGCTTGAAAAAGAAAATTTAAACGGTATGAATTTTTAGGCGTAGGGCCCAAATGTGACATCCGGGTCAAGGGTGTTACACCTACAGTTTCATATCTTTATGTTATGCCTACTTTATGTCAACAACTTCTAAAGCAAGTGGTTAAAGCTCTCAGTTGACACTTTCCTCTCTCCTCTAGGTTGTGGGTTCAAAACTCCTTAAGAGCAAATTTCCCTTTTCCCTTCCCAAGTCCCGACTGTATATATCCTCTTTCACAAAATATAAAGAATCAAAACTCTCTTAAATATGTTGATCATTGAGTATCAATTTAATTAATATTATTGTTGTTCTAGCAATAAGGATATCGTAAAGTTAAGCAAACAACGTCCTTTAATTTAGTTAATTAAGTATATATTTGAGATTTAATTCTTGTATTCTTATAATATAATCTATTCTTATAATATCATTAGTTATGTCAAATGGTTAATACTATTACCAACAATCATATATGATGTATTAGTAAAATAATTGGACTTTTCATTCCATAAATCAAATGTCATACTTTAATTCAAATTAAAGTACAAAAAGGTAATTCTTAATGTGAGTGTAATAAAAGGACAAAAAACCATATCTAAACCTCATCATGCATATCCATTGACACATGAATGATGGAAGTGAGGAATCCCATGGTGATGGTGGTTTTTAAGTTGGAATCAAGAATTAAATCCCATGTTGTATTCTTGTAAACCTAAATCTTGGATCTTTTGTTTTTTTTATAATTATCTATATTTAATTTATTATTTGATTAATTATTTTGAATTGAGTACTAGAAAAGTTATGTGATGATTATTCCAATTTAATTTGTTCAATTCACAATATCAAAATTTAATCTTAAACTTTACTTAAACATTTAGTATCTCGTTCCATTAGACCAAATAAGTGTTTGGTCGGATTTTTTGCACTTTGATTGTACCAGAACAACAACAAAGGGATGTTCTCTCGCTAATAAAGTTGGCCATTAACCATCATTAGAAGCCAAGGTTACAATCGTATTTTGAACAACTTTGTTTAATCCAAGACCCTAATTATATATGCTTCTAGAAAAAGACTATACGAAAATTTCATCTAATTATTAATTAAATACTAAAATATCTCCAGTAAATAAATACTCCTTCCCATTTAAATCGTTCATTGTTGACTTTTTATATAGTCTTAGGAAGAAAAAATTTGTGTAAAAAATTGTGAATAATTGAAACGATAATTTTATCCTTGAAAGTTAAATTTTGTTTTGTTGACAAACTAAAAAAGGATATAAAGGAAAGTATGTCTTTTAAAAGTTGTTGATTTTTTAATGAGATATTTTAAGTGAGACAATTTTAAAATACAAAATGAACATATTGAGTGAGAGAGAGTATATAAAGTTGGCACTATGAGTAATTCAGGGTGTAGAGAGGGGGAGAAGCTTACATGCCGTCATCTCGAAACATGTTCGAGCGATAGTGGGGATTAGACCATTTATGTTGCTATCATGTACATTTTGTCATTAGTCCCTTATTATATATAAATTACGATTTTAGTCCGATTACTCTACTTTTTTTTATCAATTTTCATTTTTTACGTTTTGAATTTTTTTAATCCTTACCGTATGGATTATATGACCGAAATTACAAGAAGTAAAATTACCAGATTAAAAAAGAATAATTAAATCTACAATTTAAACGTAAAAAATCTAACTATTATTATTTAAACCAAGATTGAAATTTAAAAATTTTAAAAACTAAAAATATCTCAATTCAAATCCAAAAACTAAATCTATGCCTTATGCATGACATAAGTAGTCATGACAGAATTTGAGCATTGGTTACGGTGGAAGAAGAATATTGTGTAGAAAACCTTGGGCTTAGGCTTTGTCTATTCAAAAAATTAACCCATTGTATAATGCACCACAATCATTTCATATTATGCATGACAAGAAAAGCATCCACCACAATCATTTCATATTATGCATGACAAGAAAAGCATAAGCTTTCTGCTTTTGTGGGTAGTGGCTGCCATTCCAACATTATATTTTATCATATTATATTCAAAGGGAATGCAAGATAGGCTTTATTGTTTGAATATTTCTTTTTGGGATATTAATTGAAAATTCACCCCTTTAAATAACATTTAGAAAAATACTCTCATTCAGCCCACATAGGTAAAATTCGCGTTTGGTCAAACATGAGTTCTGTGTAATAAAAACTTAATTATTTTTTTATCTATTCACTCAATACGGAACTCACTTTTAGCCAAACGCGAGTTTAACTTACGTGGGCTAAATGAGATATTTTTCTAAATATTGTTCAAAGGGAGTGAATTTTTAATTAATATCTCAAAAGAGAATATTTAAACAATAAAGCCATATGATATGATAATAGAGTAGTAATTATGAAGGATTATGGATAAGCTGACTTGTTATCATCTTAATCTTATTACGACTATGAAGATTGAAGAGGGGCCACTGGGCGTTTATGAATAAAAGTGGGGCAATGATGGGAATCCCACTTCATAAGGTCATAGGGTAGAATAGATATGGCCTTCTATCTGGAGACATTATTAAGACACCAAAAGCCAAAAGCCAAAAGCTGCAGGCAGCAGTGGTATATGCAGCATGTTTTGCAGAAAAACCAGATGCGGTTTCTCTTCTCTTGGTTGCTTGGAGTATCTTTATTCTGTACTTTATCCGCTTCTGTTGTCCTACATTTCTAAATGAATGTGTTAGGAACACTGATAAGTTCCATTGGTGGGGATTCTTCTGCAAATATTAGCCACATACTGTTTGAATGCATACTGGACTGTAAACCTTATCAAGGATAAATGAATACCCTCCGGACTCCGGAGTTCAATCTTCCGACCCTGAAACTATCCATCAACCAACCCTAAAACTGTATGTATGTCCATGAAGAAGCACTTTATGCTATTGCTTGGCTCTCATTGTTGGACACATGTATTGCTTCGCTACTCATTCAGGCGTCACTCTGCCCCTTCCCTTCCTCAATAACTTTCACTCAACCTACAATACATATGCAGCTGCTGTCTCTGCTTTTCATTCATTCATTAAAATGGAATCTCTACCATAACATCTCATTTATTAGTATGGATCCTACTTGATATCAAATATTATGAGTGTAACGCCCCAATTTTGGGCTTAGGAGTTTTGGGGAACGGTTTAGTCCGGTGGACTTGGATTAGAGATTCGAGTCGGATTCGGGATTTAAATTGGATTAAATATTTTTATTGGAGATAAAAATATGGGGAAATAGTCTAAAATCATTATTAAATGTATAAATGATTTTTGTAAAAACAATTTTGGAAAATGAAATTCGGAAATGGGACATTTTGAGTTAGTGACCAAAATGCAAGTTTGCAAAACTGTTTTTAGTGACTGTTTTAGAAATGGGTCAAAATTTTGAATCTTTAAGGAGCTATTAATCCAAAAGGGTTTCATCAGATTTCTCCCTTTAATTAACTATTTTTAATTAAGTTTTAAGAGGTATAAATAAGGAGAGAATTAATTAAACACAATGAAGGCTTTTAAAAGAATTTCACATAACTAATTTTGTAACTTCTTTTCTCCCAAATTCTCTCCGGCCAAACATATTTTCCAGCTTCAATTTCTTCAGGTAAAATTAGGATTTCAAAGAGTTTTTGATTTCCAATTGATTTCTAAAGCTTTTACATCAAATACTTATTATTTCTACCTTGATTTTCACGGTTTATAAAGCAATTAAGGGAAGAAATCAGCATTGGAGGTAAGGATTTGTTCTTCTCCTCTAATGAAACGTTCTTTATTGAAATTCCTAAGTTCTTGATCCATTTTATATGATTTGTATTGGGTTTTGATAAATTAAACTCGGATTTATGGTTTAATTGATGATTTATGATGAAAAATTGTGGAAATTCGTAGTGATATGTTTTTGCTGAGTTAAAGATTGGTTTATAAATTGATTTTGATGTCTAAAATGATTATGAAGTGAGTTTTGATGATAGAATCCCGCAATCTAATGAATCTCTAATTTGTTAGGTTGTTGGTTAAGAGATTTTGAGGTGTTGTGGTTGATTATTGCTTGCTGGAGCTATAATGTTGTTTTAGGTTGTTGTTTTAATGTTAATTGATGTTATTTGAAGGTTGAGATTCGTAGTTATTGGCTGGGTTGAGGTTTTTGGGGAATCGATGATGTTTTTCGGTTGTTAAGATAGAGTGTTGTGGAGGATTATAGTTGGGTGCTAATAATTGTTGTGT
Organism: Hibiscus mutabilis; assembly: GCA_019671005.1. Taxonomy (NCBI): domain Eukaryota; kingdom Viridiplantae; phylum Streptophyta; class Magnoliopsida; order Malvales; family Malvaceae; genus Hibiscus; species Hibiscus mutabilis. The sequence continues at coordinate 30,643 of JAGYYJ010002400.1, forward strand.
TGCTTTGAGTTTGAATGCATTGGATTCTCTATTATGATGTGTTTGAAACAAGGGAAAGTAGGTCGAAAGCGAATCTTGGTGTTGAGGAGTTGCCGAAGGCTTGATTTGACATCGGCAAGGGAGGCGTTGCTTTGTCGGTGAGTGAAACGGATAAGAGTGGCTTTTCAATGGTTTGAAAAGGTTTATGGGAGTCTAGACTAGGCTTGATACGCTGGTCTAAGACTCGAAAGTAAGTGAATTGGTTTTTCTCTCTTATTTTCGGTTGGCAAATGCTTTATGAATGCACTTGTTTGATGAATGTTTACCTCCTGTTTTATGCATGAAATGAGCATGGTTTAATGCTGGAAACTGATGTGAAATGATATTAGATGCATTTGGAAAGTAATGCATGATTTTAAAGAATGTTTGTGAACATGGCTTATGCATGGTTTAATGCATGTTGAGGTGTTTTGAATAATGCATATGAAAACAGTGAGGTATGTTTATAAAAGTGGATTATATTGGCAAGTAATGAATTGAAAATGTTATGGAAATATTATCGGATATAATTGGCCGGCCATAGAGTTTAAAGTGCACTATAATAAGTCGTCTGTGGTTGTAGACGTGGTACGGGAGATACTTACTCCGACCATGTGAACCCCAATGTTATTGAGGTGACATTTAGATAGCATTTACTCCAGCCAAGAGCTGTAGAGGTTGATGCGTCGAATGTGTTTACTCCAAGTTGGATGATTAGCCTTGGTAGTGTATAGGTGGTGTATGTATTGCACGACTCCATACCATTGAGCTGCAAGAGATTGCGAGATCTCTTGGGAAATCAGTGTATCCGATGTTAATGATGGTTTTATGGAAATGTTGTTGTTGAGATGGATCACTTGTAAGCCAATATAATGTTTTAAATGTATCATATTGATGGATTGATTTGGAGTAAAGTGTTTACACATGTTTTACTCTTTAAGCTTTGCATATGTGATGTTATGCATGGGAAAGGCTTAAGTAGAGGGAATTGCATATGAGATTATGCTGTGGAATCCATTATACATATTGCATATGGTTTAATATGCTGATTTTGTAAAGACTAAGTGCATGTTTTGAAAGAATGGCATGATTGTTCTTAAATGGTTTGAAATTGCATTGGATGATGTTTTATATTCTGGAGAGCTCCTCACTAAGCAATGATTGCTTACGCTCTCTTTTATCATCAATGCAGATTGATTGAATGCAAGTGGCCTAGCAAGCAAGGAGGGAGTTCCAAGACTTGATTTCCCAAAGTATGTTTGAGTTTTAAAGTAGTAATAAAGGCAATGTGGCTTAAATGTTGTTGGGAGGGTTTGAGTGGTTACTTCTCCGTTTGAGCAAGTTTATATTGCTGCTTTGGACTTGTGATAAGCTTGGTTTGTTGGATTTTGCACATGGTTCATGCTTTGGTTGCTTGAGTATTAGGAAGAATGCCTATAGTTTACCTTTAAAGCATGATGATTGTTTCTTGATGTTTGGTTTATGGTAGTTGATGTTAAATGACCAATGATGGTGTTATTTGATTGTTAGAAGCATGTTAAGTGTTAGAATTCCAAAACAAGGCTAAAAACCAGCAAATTTTGATGTTACAGGTCAGGGCGTATCGATACGCATGTGCCCGTATCAATACACGTAAGTGTTTCCAGGCACAACGTATTGATACATGGGGGACCGTATCGATACGGGTAAGCACATTTTCAGGCTTAGCGTATCGGTACACGGGTGACCGTATCGATACGGGTCTACGGTTTCAGGCATAGTGTATCGATACACGTGAAGGTGTATCGATACGATTTTGAGCTACTGGAATCCGGAATTTTGTAAAGGCTCAGGTGTATCGATACACTTGCCCGCGTATCGATACGGGTGGAAGTTAAGTTAGTTGAAAGTATGTTTTAAGGTTTCTGTTTTCTCTCGTTTTAGTTCATGAGTGATATACATGCAATTAAATGAGTTTAAATGATTGTTTTGACTTGAAATTTCACCAGTATTCATGTAATTGGTTCAATTGAGGATTGGTAACTTTAATTGTGAAATTGGTCTTTCAAAATAATGGAAATTACAATTGGGTCCCTAGGTGTTATGTATGCAATTGGATGAGTTTGGATGATCATTTTAAGTTGAAATTTGGCATGTATGGTTGTAACCTGACTAATCGAAGATTGGTAAAGCAAATTACAAGTTAACCCTTATATATTTGTAGATTTACGTTTTGGTCCCTATTATTGTAAAGTGACCAATTGGATATCAAATCGATGCCCGATTGGGTTGGGTTTTCACTCGTTGTTTGTATGTACATGTAGGGTAATAACCAACATCTAGATAAGATAAAAAATGGACGTGTTTCCAGAGTTTTCTTCACGTTTTACTTCGGTAAACCTAATGTAGCTCGCGCGGTTTGGTCTTGCGACTAGGCCGGGTCAAGGGGGTTACAATGAGACATGCGACTTATGTTTTATGCTTTGAGAAAAAAAATATCCATTACAAAACAAGAAGCAATAATCCTTGCTTTACAAAGTTAAGGGCAAAGTGGATTGGGACATATTCATCTTGGTTTTAATCAAACAGGTTTGCCTCCAAACTAATTTATCTAATTAAATTTTCTCATCTCCCAAACCTTAAAATCAAGTTTTCTTCTTCTTTTTAATAAAAAAAATGTTAATCTTTAAATAAAGTTTCTAACCCACACAAGATGATAGCATCTTTGACCACTCAATCAATGAATAGATCTCAAGTTTTATTTCCTTTTTAAGAATCCAACCTCATCCGATAAATAGAAAATGAGACAACTCTCGTTCTTCAAAAAGTTTCGGGTTTAGAATCTGTTGTCATAACACAAATCAAAATGGAGACAAAAGATGGAATAAGGGCTGGCAACCCACTAGAATGGGATCTATGACGTAGCTCTAGATAACGATAGTTGCCCTAAAACGACAATATCAATTAAGTTTTAGATTAAATCTCTTAAACTACTTTACTATATATATATATAATTAAAATCATATCCTTCTCTATTATGCATAGCTCTATTGGAAAGCGGCTGTCCAATTAGTTTTTACTAATTTTTTATTGAAGGTTGGCTCATGGATTAGTTGAAACTCTATACACTAGCAGTTTTTAGTTAATTTATCTCATTTTCTTACCGGACTGGACATATGAAGAGATGCATATGTCGCTTTCATTTCGGGTTACATTATGAGGTTGAGTTAGTGACATGGAGAATCTCTTCAAGGGAAAATGACCGAACATACCACTGACTATAGTATATGTAACATAAATATTATCCTTTTCTCACCACCCTGCTGTGACATTGCTATCACAGCCTGTTACTTGTCCGTTAAGCAGGACGGGTTAGTTTTGGGTCATTTCAAGTTAAAGGTTTCAGTTTTTCATAGGACAGGTCATTTTCGAGTTTGGATCAATTCAAATTCAAATTATTCTTTTGATCGTCATTTCAAGAGATGGTATAATGGCTGAGAAGAAGAAGATGATAATACATTGACAAAACTTTCCTAACATGCTCTGCCAATTTTCTATATACATGTCATTTATAAGAAGTATCCTTCAGGGAAAATATTGTTCAAGACACTCTTTCAGATTTTGGAAAGTTACAGGCTTTGAAACAAATGAATCCATACCATTTGCGTAACACTCATTGGCACTCTCTGACAATGCATTTGCGGTCATCTGCATTCGTACAAACAATATTGGTTAATGCGCATACATACAGACACACAGACAGAAAATGAACTTCATGTTATGATTGCAGGGGCTCATGAAGAATTTGGTGATGAATTAATTGATAAGTGTTCAATTTGAGGGAGTAAAAGTGATGGGCTCACCGCAACTATGGGAATTCGCTTTGTCGGTGGTGTACGACCTGGTTGGGATGAATCTTGCTCTATCCCAGCCTTTGCTGCTGCATCCCAGTTACCAGTTTCTTCAAATGAACGAATTAATCTTGTTGCTTGAAGACCATCCATGACTGGCATGCAGACATCCTGCAAGATAAATAAGTACATAAGCTTTCAGAATTCAAATGTGTGCAAGACATTTCATCCCTAAACATGGAGTTAGCTTTTCATTTTGTTTTCACCATCCAAAAGAGTGGGAAACGAAACATGGAATTGCAAGATTCGGAAAGAATTACCATCAGGACAAGATCATAACTGTGTTTCTGAACTGCACGGATAGCTTCAACACCATTGTTCACAACATCTATGGTGTGGCCTAACTGCTTCAACATGGACCGTGCCACCATTACATTAATCTTACTATCTTCCACAAGTAGAATCTTAGGCTTTGAGGTGGTAGAGGTTTCCGATATTTCTTGACTACCGTTTAATGTGGACTGGGAACCAACATCAGGTTTCTTCTGCCTCTTAGGAGGGAGCTGGGGCTCGTTCATATTGATTTTCATTTCCACCTCTTGGCTTATCTCTGAGCAACTCGACACATCTGTGGTAGAAACCTTGTTCTTGACATTTGCATCATCTGGACGACGTGTGTCTCTGCAAATTGAACTTCTATTATCAGGGTCCGAAGTGTGACTAATTGAACTTCCAGGCTCGGATGATATCCGTACAGCTTCTGCCACAGAACAAGCATCCTCAACTGAATCTATATCCTTTGGTCGACCATTATCCATGGGAAATGAATAACAATTCTCTGAGAACCCATTAAGTTTATGAGACTGTGCGTAGTCAATATTATGTGGCATTAATTTCAGTGTTCTGCTAGATCCATTAGAAGAGAATAAAGATCCCAAAGTGCGAGGCAGGAATTGGAAAAAGCCAGCAGTTTCATCGTCATCCATAGCATTATGATCAGCCATATCCGAGAGGTCATCTGGGTCGTCAGAATTATCACAAGATGTAAAACCTTGTAAGGTAGGATAAACGTAAATGTAGAACCACAATTCACTTGACTGGACACTGTAAGACGGCCGCCCATTAGCTCAACCTATTCCAAAAACATGGAATGTTGTTAGGCTTGGTACAAGCAAGAGCATCATATCTGCATATATTAACAACTTAAATTTCTCAAGAACAAATGAAAATGTACATAAAACACATAGCATCACAAATTCCTAACTTTTTCATGATCTTGGAATTGACTATTGTTGGGAGTAATTTGCTTAAAATTCTCCTTTCGATATAAGATCTTACTCTATATAGATTGATTCTTCTTTGGTAGTATCAACTGTAGAAAGAAAATTCCAAACCAAATAAATACTTTTTAAGGAAGTTCTCACCAGCTGTTTACATATTGCGAGGCCTAGTCCTGTACCACCATACTTTCGGGCATGATCAGCACTGACTTGCATGTACTTTTTAAAAAGAGTAGGTAAAGCATTTTCTGTCACAAGAAAAGACAGGAAACATGTATCAAATACTCCCCATCCAATCAACTTATGTATACCAAATTATAGTTCAGATTTCGTGACATGTAATGATTTAAAGCAAGCATTCATATGTACCAGGTATTCCAATTCCAGTGTCATAAACATCACACCGCAGCCACACTGTTGTTGCAGGTAACTCTGCTTGCTCCTCAGCTCCATCTGCTGTTCCATTCATGACTGGAGTACCAGGTTCACGAAGAGAATTATTTTGGCATAACCCTTCATATTTCTTACCATGAAACTCATTCTGATCACAGCTAGTTTTAGACGTTGATGTACATGACTCTGCTTTTGATGCACTAGTAGCTGATTTAGCAGCTGATCCATCAGATGCGTGCTGAGATCCTTCTTTTGCAAAAGGCGGCTCTGGTACTACATAAAGTTTTACTCCTACCTTCCCTTCATGTGTAAACTTGATCGCATTGCTGAAGAAAGAAAATGGTTTTACCCAAATATGTGAGAAATTGAAGTGATAAATGGTAAAGGTTTTAAAAATATCTTATAAGCATAATTGTTAAAACCATTAGTTTCACGAAACTACTTTCACACTTGCAGTACCACATGTTTAATTCTCTGAACGGTCAGTTATTTGGTCCTGATTAATGCTACTGGTGCAACCTCTCTATTCCATACAATATTTTGATGATAATTTATAGAGGAAAAAATGAAGCAGAAATCATGATTCTCGTAATTCAGTACCTGATCAAGTTGGTGAAAATTTGTCGAATTCTTAACACATCTCCAATGACCTGAAATCAATTCAACAAGTTCCAAAAAATAAGCGGATGAGAAAAAGAACCTTAATGCCTAAATATAATAGTGGATGGAAATGCGTGATAAAACACTGACATCAATAGGAACATCATCTGCCACATGTCCTTCCAAGGTAAGAATCTTTTGTAATGATGCTGCAGCTGTCTGGAGAACATGCTTTACCACCTCTCTTGGTCGGAATTTAGTAGCTTCCAACTTCATAACTCCTAAAGAACAGAGAAATGAAGATGCATTTAGAAATTTCAACTCAAGAGAATGATAACCTGTCTGTGATTGAACAAAATATGAAGAAGCTATAACATCAAAAAGTACGTTCTCAATAATGTGATTGTGAATCAGAAACTGAACCTTCTAAACATATGTTACAAAGACCATTTTAACGTGGCCTCTCACAGCAGTTGTTGCTATATATACCACAATAAATTTAACTTGTCACAGTTGAAAATTGAAAAGCAAAATGTGGATAAGATTTTTATCAAGTAAAATCCGAACCTGATTCAACCTTGGAAAGATCAAGGATGTCATTTATAAGTTGAAGGACCAAATCTCCAGAAGATAGCATGACATCCAACAATTGTTTTTGCTCTCGATCAAGTTTTGTGGTAGAAAGTATCTCGGCCATGCTAACAACCCCAGATAGAGGAGATCTTATCTCGTGAGACATGGTCGCCAGCATCTGTTTTGCACGCATCGTCTCCTCTACAGGAAGTATAGTGTAAAAGGGAAAGACGAGTTACTTACAGCAGAGCTTTAAAAAGTAGCTGAAGAGAAATTCACAAATATTGAGATGTCACTGAGTAAATGAACCTGTTATATGGATGGTTTTGTTTAGTTCTTTTTCCTTTGCCTTTTGTACTGCAATCTCCTCTCGAAGCTTTGCCATCTTTTCTCTTTTCCTTACCTTTTATGCAACCAGAAACATAAATACCCAAGTTTCTCCATCTCAATTAATAGCTTAGACAACCCATTTGAACAAAGTAAAAGTACCTGATCTGTAACATCCATGCCCATATAGTTTATACCAATAGTCTCCCCTGCTTTGCTAAAAACGGGTTCCACATATATCAAGAATGTCTTTGACCCAAACAGCTGTGTCTCAAAAGTGATTTCCCTCTTTGCAGGTAATCCTTTTTCCATCACTTCTTTTTTAAAATCCTGGGACTCCTTAACACCAGAACCAGTAAAAATTTCCACATCGGTTTTTCCTAAAATATCCTGAAATAAGAACACGCATAAGTTTCAGGTAATTCTTATGCAACTCACCGTCAATGGAGAACTGCAGAAGGTGAGAGGGGAAGTTACGAAGAAAACAAAATTTTAATACAAGGACAAAATATGATCTCACAACCAACCCTTTAACAAAAGATCATCAAACCTTGAATAAGAACTTCTGGGGCAATATATTACCTCCTCTTGTAAGCTTGGAAAATGGTTATAAATAAAGCGATATCGCAGCTCTTTATCCTGGAAGTTGATCAAAGTAGTTTCATTAGCTAAAAGGTCTTACTATAATAACTGAAAAGGATGATGTAAAATCAACATATACAGTTTTGGTCTAATAAAGAATATATACATATTCCGATCAAATTTCAGCAAACTTTGGAAGTTAAAGACATTTGATATCTACTTGTAGGCAATAGAAAAGCTGTATATTGAGGATTTCAGTAGCAGCTTAAATCAGCATATGTGGATTCTTTGCTAAAAGATATATTGGATGATTTCTCATCCTGCTCACATGATCACACACTTAACTTTTAAATTGATTTTGTTCAAAAACTTAATGCAATGAATTAAAAATGTACAGTTTTCATGTATTCGGTTAGGGCAGTACATGTTTATTTGTGAGGCAGCATCTCATCTCACTAAACCTTGCATGATTACCTGGTGTCCAAAGACAACGGGAGCAGTTTGAAGTACAAAATGTAAGAAATTATCTGCTCTTTTAAGAATCTGGGACAACTCTTCTATGGGTGAGGACTGCTTTTCCAGTTTTAGTATGTTTTCTTGCAATTTTTCCTTCAGTATCTGCTCTCTATTGATGCTTGCTTCCAACATTTTCTCCAAATGCATGGCTCGCTGTTTCCAGTATATAACAGTGTCATATTCAGCATCAATTTCAACTCTTTTACTTGGAACCACGACATCGTTTTTCCTCCGAGGAACTTCTTGCCATATATCAAGAACTTCATCCAGTATGGATATTGGGCGTTTATCTCCTCCATATCTTTCCTCCTCGAAACGATGCTGTTCCAATATTTCCAATTTCTTAAGCTCAGATTCCTGTCTTTGCCTGCTTAAATTGTCAAGTTCTTCTCTAAGAAGACGAACAGCATTTGCTTGCTTATATTCCTAATGTTTTACAAGGAATGCTAACTGAGATGAGCCTTTGTCAGTATAATTTGTTAGCTCTAAAAGACGCTGGAAATCAACTATAGTTGGTTCCTCTACAATTGTAACCTCCTGCAACATATCTTGCTCACCTCCTGGCTTTTCCACATTAAACTGTTTTCCAACTTCATTTCCAACATCTTCAGGCCACATTGAAGAAAGGACTTCCACGTCTATGTCTTCAATTTGATCGGTCTCCATCTCACAAACCATGGCAATTACTCAGTTACTACCTCTCTGAAATGATCCGAACATAAATGAACATCAAAAGAGATAACAAAGATGCCCTTCACAACTGCCGTATCTCTGCTATTTCCAATTTTCTCTGTAAAGAACCTTTTGATCAGAACAGAACCCGTTTGAGATAATTAATTTAAGAATGTAAAGCATCCATAGCAAAAGCTGCGAAAGAAAAGTAAATCAATTGATTCTTAGATTTGTCCAGCTTTGCTTCTTCATTTCAAAGCGAATTATACTACAAAGATTTACAGCCCTTGGAACAGAGAAAGTAATTAAATGTAGAAAACCATCAGAAACAGAGAGAATGGAGCTAGGAACTAAGAACTTTAATTGACATTAGCAAAACTGTATAAAGTTCTAAAGTCTTGTTCAAATCTGAATTCAATAGAATGAAGCTAGGAGAATACTAAGATTTGTTTGAATGAAATAAGATCAATCAATAAAGTGAGATTAAACAAGCCAAAACAAACATATCAGTAAGCTAACCTTTAAGATTGAATCACGACCATTACTGCAAGGAACCGAGTCTTGAGGATCTGAAAAAGCAAAAGGTTGACAAAAACAGCCAAAACTTAAGAAGTCGAAGATCTGAGATTGAATCACAATCATTCATACAAAGAACAGAGTGTTCGTTTGACAGCAAAAGCCAAAACTAAAAAACCTTTTCACTGTAGATATGAGGGAGATCTTTCTGTTCAACAATTGAGTCAATAAACCTTCAAATGCTTAGAGGATTAAAAAAATGAAGCAGCTAAGTGTTGAGAGGATAGAGAAAAACGAGAGTAGTTTTTTTTTAGAAGAGAAAGAAAGGAGAGCATGTGATTGGAAAGAAAACAAAATTGTGGAGAGAGGCGAAGCCCAAGATGCCATGTGCGATCGGAGGTGAAAAACATTACACAATTCCTCTCTCGTTCTATTCAAAGCTTCTGGGGGAAACGGTGATTACTTTAACATTGAGCGTATTACAAGTAATATTTACAGTGGAGTATCGAGGATTGAGCGTCTATCGCGATTTCTCTCTTCTTCTCTCCCGCGGAAGAGAAATTCACTCAAATCACAAATAATAAGTGACTTGGAAAGACAGACACAGACAGGGAGAGTTTTTTAAAATGAGGGAGCATTTAGCGTTCCCTCCTCCCTTCACCATTCCTAAGCGACTTGTTGGGATTTTATTCACCGGACCTTTTTAAGGATTATATACACTGTTGGTAGAAAGTAGAAACAAACTATTTCACGAGGGAGGGGTTTATAATTTAAGGCATATATTTATAGTTTAGTGTTTAGGTTTAGGGTTTAGGGTTTAGTGTTTTATAATTTAAGGCATATAGTTATAGATTAAATTTTAAAGTTAAAATAGTTATATTTGTGTAACAATCTACACAGTCAATGCATTACATAATAGTAACTTTTTAATAGAATATTAGAATTATTTAATCCGTCTATTTTTAAATCAAAAGAGTTGAACCTTTAAACATGTAACTAAGAGTTTACAACTAAACTCATACATATTTGAACAATAATTAATTTAATATGCAACTAAAACCCTTTCCCGCATACTCTTATATGTTGCACTGACAATAATATTAATAAAATTAAATTTAATTAGTATTTATACAAAGTTTTGACTATTGGATGAATTGAAATTGGAAAAAAAATTGATGCACAGTAACTTTAGTTTACACGTGCTTTTAGTTTTAGGGATTTAGGTTGTATAGTTTAGGGTTTAGGTTTAATTTTGATTTATAGTATAAATAAATAGGCTTGTGTAATTTTACACAAGTCTGTGTATCAAATTTAAACCCTAAGATTATTCACTCTTTTTTCCCTTAAAATTCTATTCATCTCGTCAAATCATGAATTTACTTTCATACAATGGTCCAAAACTAATTTTAAACTAAAACAAGTCCATTATGTAATTAAATTTTATCACTATATTTACAATACTTAAACTATTCAAATACTCCAACTCCAAAGATCATATGATATTGTATACTCAAACACAAATTCTCTTATATATTACAGTCATAATTATAAATATTATGAGGGTTTTTGAAATTATAAGTGTTAGTGTAGGTATAATTACAATCGTAAGTATATATATATATAATGCATGAATATTATCATAATAATTTAAATCATTCATTCTCTAAATTAAATAACTTTACACTCTTTTAGTCAGAGAGTGTCATAGCTTAATGCCAAGATTGAAACCATGAAAACTTTGAAATTATAAATACGACTTTTATTTTATATGATGTGTGTATTTTAATTATCAATTCATTTGTATGTTATAATGATTAATTTTAATCAAGATACTTTAATTATATATTATTTATAATTATCATTCCACTTGTAACCCCTTCAAAACCTTTTACTCTTTCTAAAATTATTTCCTTTTAAAATGTATGGTTGCATTGCTTTCTTAAAAAAAGTTAATAATATATATCATAGTGTTATATAATAAGATTATTAATGTTGTTATAAATTATGTATTGATTAAACTATTAAAAGAAGCTTTAAACTAGTTTATGTTTATTAAGTGCGCCCCTCTAATTTTGTTATGATAAGAAATCCAACGTGTGAGTAAACGAAAGGAATGGGCATGGCCGTTTGCAATGGTACAGCTAAGTACCAAACGTACATTTGGTTTGCCAGGTAACATTAGCTCATTGCCGGTTCTCAAACGGAGACGCTTGTTTTGTCTATTCCTTTCATGTCTGTGTTTGCTTCTCTTTTTTTTTTCTGTATTATATATATAGCCTATCGGTCCATTATCATTATGCCATTGAGACCGATCTAGTTTTAGGAGGTCAAAGTTTGATTATATATATATATGATTTAAAGCTATAAAAGGAAAGCTGCTGCCTATGCTGTATGGTGGGTGGGAGAGTGGGCCTATGAGCCAGTGGAAGCAAGATAGAAGAGGGCGGTTTGCCAGCACATTTTCGATCAACATTCTATCTTTACATGAGGTGCACCAATTAATGTTACTGTTGTTGTCTACTTTTTTTTGGGTAATCTGCACACGAGGTCCCTTTTGTTTGGGCTTTGTTCTGTTTTGATCACTCGATTTGAAAATAGATTAAAATGACCACTTATATTTTCGATCGTTATTGTTTTGGTCGCCCGACCGTTAACTTCCGTTAATAAAAAATGTTAATTTTAATTTTGACCCCTAAACTTTTGAAGTTTATTTAACATAAATATTATCCTTTTCTCACCACCCTGCTGTGACATTGCTATCACAGCCTGTTACTTGTCCGTTAAGCAGGACGGGTTAGTTTTGGGTCATTTCAAGTTAAAGGTTTCAGTTTTTCATAGGACAGGTCATTTTCGAGTTTGGATCAATTCAAATTCAAATTATTCTTTTGATCGTCATTTCAAGAGATGGTATAATGGCTGAGAAGAAGAAGATGATAATACATTGACAAAACTTTCCTAACATGCTCTGCCAATTTTCTATATACATGTCATTTATAAGAAGTATCCTTCAGGGAAAATATTGTTCAAGACACTCTTTCAGATTTTGGAAAGTTACAGGCTTTGAAACAAATGAATCCATACCATTTGCGTAACACTCATTGGCACTCTCTGACAATGCATTTGCGGTCATCTGCATTCGTACAAACAATATTGGTTAATGCGCATACATACAGACACACAGACAGAAAATGAACTTCATGTTATGATTGCAGGGGCTCATGAAGAATTTGGTGATGAATTAATTGATAAGTGTTCAATTTGAGGGAGTAAAAGTGATGGGCTCACCGCAACTATGGGAATTCGCTTTGTCGGTGGTGTACGACCTGGTTGGGATGAATCTTGCTCTATCCCAGCCTTTGCTGCTGCATCCCAGTTACCAGTTTCTTCAAATGAACGAATTAATCTTGTTGCTTGAAGACCATCCATGACTGGCATGCAGACATCCTGCAAGATAAATAAGTACATAAGCTTTCAGAATTCAAATGTGTGCAAGACATTTCATCCCTAAACATGGAGTTAGCTTTTCATTTTGTTTTCACCATCCAAAAGAGTGGGAAACGAAACATGGAATTGCAAGATTCGGAAAGAATTACCATCAGGACAAGATCATAACTGTGTTTCTGAACTGCACGGATAGCTTCAACACCATTGTTCACAACATCTATGGTGTGGCCTAACTGCTTCAACATGGACCGTGCCACCATTACATTAATCTTACTATCTTCCACAAGTAGAATCTTAGGCTTTGAGGTGGTAGAGGTTTCCGATATTTCTTGACTACCGTTTAATGTGGACTGGGAACCAACATCAGGTTTCTTCTGCCTCTTAGGAGGGAGCTGGGGCTCGTTCATATTGATTTTCATTTCCACCTCTTGGCTTATCTCTGAGCAACTCGACACATCTGTGGTAGAAACCTTGTTCTTGACATTTGCATCATCTGGACGACGTGTGTCTCTGCAAATTGAACTTCTATTATCAGGGTCCGAAGTGTGACTAATTGAACTTCCAGGCTCGGATGATATCCGTACAGCTTCTGCCACAGAACAAGCATCCTCAACTGAATCTATATCCTTTGGTCGACCATTATCCATGGGAAATGAATAACAATTCTCTGAGAACCCATTAAGTTTATGAGACTGTGCGTAGTCAATATTATGTGGCATTAATTTCAGTGTTCTGCTAGATCCATTAGAAGAGAATAAAGATCCCAAAGTGCGAGGCAGGAATTGGAAAAAGCCAGCAGTTTCATCGTCATCCATAGCATTATGATCAGCCATATCCGAGAGGTCATCTGGGTCGTCAGAATTATCACAAGATGTAAAAACCTTGTAAGGTAGGATAAACGTAAATGTAGAACCACAATTCACTTGACTGGACACTGTAAGACGGCCGCCCATTAGCTCAACCTATTCCAAAAACATGGAATGTTGTTAGGCTTGGTACAAGCAAGAGCATCATATCTGCATATATTAACAACTTAAATTTCTCAAGAACAAATGAAAATGTACATAAAACACATAGCATCACAAATTCCTAACTTTTTCATGATCTTGGAATTGACTATTGTTGGGAGTAATTTGCTTAAAATTCTCCTTTCGATATAAGATCTTACTCTATATAGATTGATTCTTCTTTGGTAGTATCAACTGTAGAAAGAAAATTCCAAACCAAATAAATACTTTTTAAGGAAGTTCTCACCAGCTGTTTACATATTGCGAGGCCTAGTCCTGTACCACCATACTTTCGGGCATGATCAGCACTGACTTGCATGTACTTTTTAAAAAGAGTAGGTAAAGCATTTTCTGTCACAAGAAAAGACAGGAAACATGTATCAAATACTCCCCATCCAATCAACTTATGTATACCAAATTATAGTTCAGATTTCGTGACATGTAATGATTTAAAGCAAGCATTCATATGTACCAGGTATTCCAATTCCAGTGTCATAAACATCACACCGCAGCCACACTGTTGTTGCAGGTAACTCTGCTTGCTCCTCAGCTCCATCTGCTGTTCCATTCATGACTGGAGTACCAGGTTCACGAAGAGAATTATTTTGGCATAACCCTTCATATTTCTTACCATGAAACTCATTCTGATCACAGCTAGTTTTAGACGTTGATGTACATGACTCTGCTTTTGATGCACTAGTAGCTGATTTAGCAGCTGATCCATCAGATGCGTGCTGAGATCCTTCTTTTGCAAAAGGCGGCTCTGGTACTACATAAAGTTTTACTCCTACCTTCCCTTCATGTGTAAACTTGATCGCATTGCTGAAGAAAGAAAATGGTTTTACCCAAATATGTGAGAAATTGAAGTGATAAATGGTAAAGGTTTTAAAAATATCTTATAAGCATAATTGTTAAAACCATTAGTTTCCACGAAACTACTTTCACACTTGCAGTACCACATGTTTAATTCTCTGAACGGTCAGTTATTTGGTCCTGATTAATGCTACCGGTGCAACCTCTCTATTCCATACAATATTTTGATGATAATTTATAGAGGAAAAAATGAAGCAGAAATCATGATTCTCGTAATTCAGTACCTGATCAAGTTGGTGAAAATTTGTCGAATTCTTAACACATCTCCAATGACCTGAAATCAATTCAACAAGTTCCAAAAAATAAGCGGATGAGAAAAAGAACCTTAATGCCTAAATATAATAGTGGATGGAAATGCGTGATAAAACACTGACATCAATAGGAACATCATCTGCCACATGTCCTTCCAAGGTAAGAATCTTTTGTAATGATGCTGCAGCTGTCTGGAGAACATGCTTTACCACCTCTCTTGGTCGGAATTTAGTAGCTTCCAACTTCATAACTCCTAAAGAACAGAGAAATGAAGATGCATTTAGAAATTTCAACTCAAGAGAATGATAACCTGTCTGTGATTGAACAAAATATGAAGAAGCTATAACATCAAAAAGTACGTTCTCAATAATGTGATTGTGAATCAGAAACTGAACCTTCTAAACATATGTTACAAAGACCATTTTAACGTGGCCTCTCACAGCAGTTGTTGCTATATATACCACAATAAATTTAACTTGTCACAGTTGAAAATTGAAAAGCAAAATGTGGATAAGATTTTTATCAAGTAAAATCCGAACCTGATTCAACCTTGGAAAGATCAAGGATGTCATTTATAAGTTGAAGGACCAAATCTCCAGAAGATAGCATGACATCCAACAATTGTTTTTGCTCTCGATCAAGTTTTGTGGTAGAAAGTATCTCGGCCATGCTAACAACCCCAGATAGAGGAGATCTTATCTCGTGAGAGTTTTTTAAAATGAGGGAGCATTTAGCGTTCCCTCCTCCCTTCACCATTCCTAAGCGACTTGTTGGGATTTTATTCACCGGACCTTTTTAAGGATTATATACACTGTTGGTAGAAAGTAGAAACAAACTATTTCACGAGGGAGGGGTTTATAATTTAAGGCATATATTTATAGTTTAGTGTTTAGGTTTAGGGTTTAGGGTTTAGTGTTTTATAATTTAAGGCATATAGTTATAGATTAAATTTTAAAGTTAAAATAGTTATATTTGTGTAACAATCTACACAGTCAATGCATTACATAATAGTAACTTTTTAATAGAATATTAGAATTATTTAATCCGTCTATTTTTAAATCAAAAGAGTTGAACCTTTAAACATGTAACTAAGAGTTTACAACTAAACTCATACATATTTGAACAATAATTAATTTAATATGCAACTAAAACCCTTTCCCGCATACTCTTATATGTTGCACTGACAATAATATTAATAAAATTAAATTTAATTAGTATTTATACAAAGTTTTGACTATTGGATGAATTGAAATTGGAAAAAAAATTGATGCACAGTAACTTTAGTTTACACGTGCTTTTAGTTTTAGGGATTTAGGTTGTATAGTTTAGGGTTTAGGTTTAATTTTGATTTATAGTATAAATAAATAGGCTTGTGTAATTTTTTACACAAGTCGTGTATCAAATTTAAACCCTAAGATTATTCACTCTTTTTTTCCCTTAAAATTCTATTCATCTCGTCAAATCATGAATTTACTTTCATACAATGGTCCAAAACTAATTTTAAACTAAAACAAGTCCATTATGTAATTAAATTTTATCACTGTATTTACAATACTTAAACTATTCAAATACTCCAACTCCAAAGATCATATGATATTGTATACTCAAACACAAATTCTCTTATATATTACAGTCATAATTATAAATATTATGAGGGTTTTTGAAATTATAAGTGTTAGTGTAGGTATAATTACAATCGTAAGTATATATATATATATAATGCATGAATATTATCATAATAATTTAAATCATTCATTCTCTAAATTAAATAACTTTACACTCTTTTAGTCAGAGAGTGTCATAGCTTAATGCCAAGATTGAAACCATGAAAACTTTGAAATTATAAATACGACTTTTATTTTATATGATGTGTGTATTTTAATTATCAATTCATTTGTATGTTATAATGATTAATTTTAATCAAGATACTTTAATTATATATTATTTATAATTATCATTCCACTTGTAACCCCTTCAAAACCTTTTACTCTTTCTAAAATTATTTCCTTTTAAAATGTATGGTTGCATTGCTTTCTTAAAAAAAGTTAATAATATATATCATAGTGTTATATAATAAGATTATTAATGTTGTTATAAATTATGTATTGATTAAACTATTAAAAGAAGCTTTAAACTAGTTTATGTTTATTAAGTGCGCCCCTCTAATTTTGTTATGATAAGAAATCCAACGTGTGAGTAAACGAAAGGAATGGGCATGGCCGTTTGCAATGGTACAGCTAAGTACCAAACGTACATTTGGTTTGCCAGGTAACATTAGCTCATTGCCGGTTCTCAAACGGAGACGCTTGTTTTGTCTATTCCTTTCATGTCTGTGTTTGCTTCTCTCTTTTTTTCTGTATTATATATATAGCCTATCGGTCCATTATCATTATGCCATTGAGACCGATCTAGTTTTAGGAGGTCAAAGTTTGATTATATATATATATGATTTAAAGCTATAAAAGGAAAGCTGCTGCCTATGCTGTATGGTGGGTGGGAGAGTGGGCCTATGAGCCAGTGGAAGCAAGATAGAAGAGGGCGGTTTGCCAGCACATTTTCGATCAACATTCTATCTTTACATGAGGTGCACCAATTAATGTTACTGTTGTTGTCTACTTTTTTTTGGGTAATCTGCACACGAGGTCCCTTTTGTTTGGGCTTTGTTCTGTTTTGATCACTCGATTTGAAAATAGATTAAAATGACCACTTATATTTTCGATCGTTATTGTTTTGGTCGCCCGACCGTTAACTTCCGTTAATAAAAAATGTTAATTTTAATTTTGACCCCTATACTTTTGAAGTTTATTTTTCCACCCTTTCAAACAAAAATCTAAAAAAAACTCTTCCTCTCCTCTACCCCAAACCGTACACTTGTTGTTGTTGTCGTCGCCCGTCTTGTCGCCAACTTTGAACAACCCTCAGACGCCACTTGTCCTTTTCCAATGAACCAATACCGACGAACGAAAGCTTTCTTTGTCCACTTCTTCTTCTTCTTCTTCACGGTTTGGATTCCTTAAAAAAACTCCAATATCCCAAATGGAAATTCAGACCTAAATTGCTCAATTTTTCATCTTTAGGCGTTCGATGGAGTTTGTTTCAAAGTATGTTGTGTTCGGGTTTGTGTCGAGAGGGGCAAGGGTGGTTCGATTTAGGAGGTCGATGGTCGTGAAGCTTGTGGTTGGCTTGTGATTTCAACTGTGTCGAGGGAGAACATTTATGGAAAAAAGTTGGGTTTGAGCAATGATTTTCAACTATGCATGTGGCAACAAAGAGAATTGGGGTTAGGGTTTGAACAAGAGATTGACGGCGGGGCAACGACTGATGTCGACAACAATAGGTGACGACTGGTGGCTGCTGAAGGTCCACATCTATAGATGAAGGGTTACGATTTTTAGGTTTTTTGTTTGAAAGGGGTGGAAATGTAAACTTTCAAAAGTTTAGGGGTCAAAATTAAAATTAACATTTTTTATTAACGGAGGTTAACGGTCGGGTGACCAAAACAGTAACGATCAAAAACATATGTGGCCATTTTTATCTTTTTTCAAATCGAGTGACCAAAATAGAACATGCTCCAAACAAAAGGGACATCCGATGTAGATTACCCTTTTTTTAAGTTGAAAAGCCATTAAGCATGGTTTATGACTATCTCAATTGCAGCAGCACTGCCCCATGTAATTTTCCTAATACTCAAATCCTCAATGCAGAAAAGAGAAGTGTTAGGATGAGACAACATCCTTAATACACGGATTAGTTTAATCATACACAAATCGTTGATTAATGTGATACACTCCCCTTATCTTCCAGTTCTGATATGGATTTTAATATTATTATTAGCGAGAGCAGATGATTCTGTATGCAATACAAATCTATATATGTCCCTGTCCCTGTTAGTATTCTACAGTTCACTTTGAGCTCAACCACGTGCCTCCATTGCAATTATATACAAAACCCACTTTAATATATTGTCCATACATCTTATTTATTGGTAGCTTTGTCGTTATTTCCTATGCATTTGCTTGATTACATGTTATTTTATCAGCCTTGACTCAAGTCTTTCTTAGCCACGAGTTCCTTAACTATCAAACTTAAAATTCATATTACTATTTTCTAGACATGCATGCATATACAGCCATACATACATAGCAATGCTAATAATTTATACTTTGCCAATTCGGATTTAAACTTAAATTTTTCATATAATTATCTCAAATATAAATTCAGTACTAAAAGATATCAACAATCTCAATTTAAAAGAAACTAAAACAAATAATTAGAACTTCAAATGATTTAACTAAAAAAAGTGAACTCCAAATTAGGATTAATATGATTTCACAAATCTTCATAAAAAATAAATTGAGACAATAGTAAAATTGTATATTAATCAAATAAAAATATATAATTTATTGTTGGCTAAGTAAATTAAAAGTTTTTAAATAACCCCTTAATAATTAATGAAATTAGCTTTTAACCTTCTAGCGAGGAAGAATGCTTTGTGGGTACGGTTTCTTCGGACCAAATACAAATGTGCGGAGGGGGTGCCCCCGTTGCTTCGGAACACGAGCTGTTCTCAGCTATGCAAGGGCTTGAGTATCGTGTGGAATGATGTGCGCAACAATCTGGCTTGGACTGTTGGTTCCGGGCACGACGTTGACTTCTGGTACGATTCCTGGTTGAGCGACGTTGGTCCTCTAATCGGCTATGTTGATCCTCGACTGATGGTGTCTATTGGGCGTGTATCGTGGCACGAATGGCTTCTCGGTCAGGGGAGTGATACTGACAACTTTTTGAACATCTTCTCCCTCATGATGTTTTGCTTCTATAGTCGATTGGTGTTGCATATGCGTACCGACAGCAGGTGTGGACCTAATCAGTGGCGTCGACCAGAGGATCATTGGGTTAAAATTAACACCGATGATTCCCGGAGAGAGGCTGATGGGAAGGCGTCGTGTGGAGGTGTGGTACGTGATAGTTTCGGTTCGTGGCTGTTGGGTTTTGTTAAGTTCCTTAGAATCTGTTCGGTGGTGGATGCAGAACTTTGGGGACTTGGGAGGCAGGTTTTTGCCGTGTGGTGCTTAAAGTCGATAGCTTAGAGGCATTTTGAGTTTTACGTAATGAATATCAGGGTGGACACTACATGCGATGGCACTTGGAGGAGTTGCGTCGGTGTGACTAGATTATCAAGGTTCAACACGTTTGTCGGAATGATAACAAGGTTGTAGATACTCTCGCTAAGCACGTATGCTTTGATAGTTTGGACATTACTTATTTTTTAAACCGCCAGCTTATGTTGTTTCGTATTTATTGTTGGATTTTTTGAGTAACTAGGTTCTAGTAGTTATTGTGTCGGATTTTTTCGTTGCTTTATCTATTATTATTATGTGTACTATTTTCTTCCACCTAGGTTTAGGGAGGTTTTTAATGAGACACGTGATAATATATCTTAGTGTAAAACTCCTTATGAATGAAATCATGCAAGTTCAAATATATATATATATCTAACTTTTTCATTCATGCAAACAGGTAAAATGATACTCTGAAATTTGAAATTTTGTTTTACTATATAAATAATTTGTGATTGAATCTAATTATTTATGAGAACAAATTTTTAAAGATTTATTACCCTGCCGCATGTTTTATGATATTATATATGATACGGGACAAAAAATGTCTTTTTATTGAGATATTTGATTTTAATATAACTTAAATGAAAAATATTTTTGGACTTAAACTAATTTGCAAAAATATTTTAAAAGTCCATTAGCTTGGAAAATATGTTTGAAAGGTTTTTAAAGGGTTTTTGACATGTTTAAAATGATTTTAAATAGTCAAAGTGTCAAAAATAGGTCAGGTGTATCGATACCCAGTCAGTCGTACCAATACCCATTTTACCCATATTGATACGCCCCTTTGTTTTCCTAAAACTCCAAATTCTAGTAGCTAAAATGAGTATCGATACATCTTAGACCATACCGATACGGAAGGGTCTGTGCCAATACCTATGTATCGTGTACCAGTACTCAGTGTAAAAATGCCCAACAACTCTTTCTATTTTAAGGTAGGTACCGATACTTGAAGCCCGTGTACCGATACGCCATGCACCAGACTGCATGTATTGCTGGAATTAAAGTCCCCAATGGCTCCAAAACCACCCTCAACGCCCATAAACGGCTAGTAGCTCATTCCACACTTTAAAAGAAGACTTGGGACACTTGAAGATGGTTAGAGAAGACATCCAAGCATAATGATCAATAGAAATTGTCTTTAAGTCTTATTTCTTCATTTCTCTTGTATATAGTGTATATAGAGTGCTTAATTGTTTTTATCTTTTGTACTCTTGTGAGCTTAAACATTTGTGTAAACACTCACTTTGTGAGGTATTTAGTTTACCAAACAAACCTTGTAAAAGGGGGTATTCTAGTTTAGCCTAAGGAAAAACAAAAGTGGTTCTATATTAGCCACTGAAAAGATATGGTTGTAAAGGTTACCCATTTGGCCTGTAAAAAGGAAGAATTCGTAGTAATGAATTGAGAAATCCTTAGTGGTGTGCTAATGTAGTGGATGTAGACTCGATTGGGTAGTCAAACCACTCTAAAATCATCGTGCAACATTGTCCACAATTTTTCGGTTTTAACCAATTCATTAGGGAAGCAAATTTAACCCTCTTGGATCTCCTCAAGTCTTTGTATGAACTTAAGACTAAGTTGTAAGGCTTTTGGGTTGCTTTTGTTGTATATATTTACCATTTCATGCCTTCGGTACCGATGCCACCCATACCGTACCGATACAACCTTCAACCAAGTACCGATACGATCGATATCGTACCAATATGCACAGACAAAAAAGGGGGCAATTTTTGTCTCTTTTTGCCATGCTTTGTGTGCATATTGTATATCGTGATAAATAGCATTTTAAATTGAATTTCTTGTGTTTAATTTTATTAATTTGAAATTCAATTTATTTCTCTTGAATTGTTGGACTAACAATCTTTTTTATGCTTGATTAAAGTGAGCCATTTTTTAAAATTCTTTTATGTAAAATATTCTTTATGGTCTCTTTTCTCCATTGTTATTATACACCAACAATTGATTTTTCCATCAATTGATACTAAATTTTCAACGATTGTTTTAACCTTTCAACATTTGGTGTTTTTGAACTTAAATGTGATTTTAAACTTAGTTTTAAAATTACTTTAAAGGGGGAGAGATAGCTTTAAAAAAATTAAATTTCAAAAAGAAAAGAAGGGAGCTTTAATATTTTCTCAAAACATTCTCTTTTTCTAAAATTATTTTTATAAGGGAGAGTTTTTATTGAAATAATTTTTCAAGTGGTTTAGTTATATAAAAAGGGGAGATTGTTGAGATATTTTATTTTGATATAACTTAAATGAAAAATATTTTTGGACTTAAACTAATTTGCAAAAATATTTCAAAAGGTCATTAGCTTGAAAAATATGTTTGAAAGGTTTTCAAAGGGTTATTGACATGTTTAAAATAATTTTAAATAGCCAAGGTGTCAAAAATAGGTTAGATGTACCGATACACTTGTTAGTGTATGGATACCCAGCCAATCGTACCGATACCCGTATCTATACGCCTAGTTATTTTCTCAAAACTCCAAATTCCAGTAGCCAAATTGAGTATCGATACGGCTTAGACCGTACCAATACGAAAAGGTTTGTATCGTACCCATGTATCGTGTACGGATACCCAGAGTAAAAATGCCCAACGTCTCTTTCTATTTTGAGGCAAGTACCGATACCCAAAGCCTGTGCACCGATACGCCCTGCACTAGACTGTATTTATTGCTGGAATTAAAGTTCTCAACGACCATACACGGGTAGTAGCTCATTCCACACTTTAAAAGAAGACTTGAGACACTTGAAGATGGTTAGAGAAAACATCCAAGCACAATGATCAAAAGAAATTATCTTTAAGCCTTATTTCTTTATTTCTCTTGTATATAGTTGTATAGAGAGTGCTTAATTCTTTTTATCTTTTGTACTCTTGTGAGCTTAAACATTTGTGTAAACATTCACTTTGGAGGTGTTTAGTTTATCAAACAAACCTTGTAAAAGAGATACATTCTTGTTTAGCGTAAGGAAAAACTAGAGTGGTTCTATCTTAGCCATTGAAAAGCTAGAGTTGTAACTGTTACCCCTTTGACCTGTAAAAAGAAAGAATTCATAGTAGTGAATTGAAAAATCCTTAGTTGTGTGCTAAAGTAGTAGATGTAAACTCGATTAAATAGTTGAATCACTCTAAAGTTATTGTACAATATTGTCCACTTTTAAATTATCATACAAATTTAATCCTCTTAACACAAATTTAATCCTTTTGCTACGTGGCTCCTATCTAGTGGTAACTGTATCCTTCTCAGATCGATGAAAAGATGTTAAAATAAATTTTTTGATTGGGCAGTAGAAAACAGATGGGCGTGTTTCATTGGACCTTGTTTAATTCCCGATGTTCAGATAATTTAAAAACACTGGATGGAAACGAGATCTTTTTTGTATAATTTTAGGTAAAATAAATTTTAGGTCTCTTGTATATATTTTGAGTCGTATTGTTGTATAATTTCTGGTATAATGCAACAAGAACCTAGGTTGTAGTAATGAAGCAAATTAATTAGGGTTTACAGGTATACTTTGAAGGGAATTAAGTGGGCAGGCAGGGCTGCTTCATCAACACACATGAGCCGAGATTAATGCAACTTAATTTGTGAATACTTCTTTTACTTGCTTTCCTCATTGTTACTAAGCCCTTGTTTTTTTTTTTTGGCGGCACACACACAAGGATCCTTTACGTTACTAAGCCCAATTGAACTTATGCAGTGGTTGGGGCCTTGGTCTGCCCCCAACAACCAAACCTTGTCCTCAACTCGGGCAAACTGAAGGAAATGTATTTTTCCTTTGTTCCAATTTTCACACCAATCTCTCTCTACAATTCAAATATATTTACATATAAACCAACCCTTAAACTTAAGAAAACTAATGGTATAAAAGGTTCAAGCTCTATAAACATTCTGCTGACATTAATTAAGAGGTAAGATCAATAAGAGTTAGCATGGTTTTATAAAACAAGGATATCTACTGGCTCTTCCCTTGTCTTATGCAATTTACTTTGCCAAGGTTTGAGGACCAGTACTGGAAGAAATTAATGAACAAAAAAATTATTTATATAAAATGAGTAAAAATATTTGACTGATTGGTCAAGCTATTAATCTTTATTTTTTTTATGTTCTCTTAAGTTATGAAATTCTAAATCTACTAAGAACACATGTCCTTCTCGTAGAGTTCTCCTTTCTCCTTTAGTCATAGAATAGATTAGCGTTTATTAAAATTAAAACAAAAGTATTTACTTATAAGCTTTATCCAACACACTCATGCAAATGACAGTTTCAGGAAATGCCCAACTATACATTCATCTCTCTCGTTTTATTGCTACTCTGCTAAAATTTATTTTACCATAATTGTAATAATTTACTTAATTTAATAATCTGTGCATAACTTTTTCAAAACTTTAATAATAATATATGAACGTAGAAACAATTAAAGAATAAAGAATATCGTATATTCATGTTAAATAGGAAAAAGGCACTGCTAATTTGGGGTTTCGAGAGTGAGGAGAGTAATTAAAATTTTAAAAAAAAAAGTTGATAAAATTGGTAAAGAGGGGAACAGCGAGAGAGTGGTGGTAAAAGGAAAAAGAAAATCGATGAAGAAAAACCCTAGAATCGGGACCGAGAAGCTTGTGTAGATGCATGTCGGTGGAATAACGTTGGATCTGAATTGGTTCCTGCAATTCATTCTCACGCTTTTCATTTTCGCATTTGGGGCTCTCCAATTGCTCAAGAACACGGCGTCGAAATACTTCGAGGTCGACGCCAATTTCGATCGTCACCAAATAATGCCTTCCATCCCCATCGACACCGACCTCTCCCCTTGCCAAGTCTGCTCCAATCCCGCCTCCAAGAAGTGCTCTCGTTGCAAATCTGTTCGTTATTGGTACCTATTCTCATTTCCTTTCTACAAGATTTTGTGTGATCCTCCTACTTGATTGCTTCTTGGGGCGGTTTTTACTGTTTTCCATAATTTTTTGAGCTGTTTCTTTAACTTTTCGGGATTATCGAAAGTAAAAATAAAGTTTATTTATTTTTTATGTTATTAATACTCGTAAGCGTCCTAGTGAATATTAACTGCTTTTTTCAGAGTTTCTCTTGCTGCTATTTACTGGTAACGTTTCTTGATTCTGCATTGACTCTAGCTTAAGTGCTTATGATTGCAATTTTGTGGTTTTTCTTTGTCTATTTTAGTTGCATGTTTTGGTTTTCTCCTTCCACTTCGCTTTTTATTTGTTCGGAATTTTAGGATTTATAGGTTAGAACTTAGAAAGATGTGGTTTTGCTGTCGATATTGAAACGGTTTCCAGGATTTTTTTAAAAAAAATTAATGTAAAGAAATTTTGATCGATTCTTTATTTCTCTATAAACGTACTGTTGCGCTTAATCTAGGTTGAATCTGAACTTATTCGGCACTGGTTATGTCTATAAATTAGAAGCGCAGCAAGTTCCGTGCTGAGCTTTTGATCACTCCATCAGTCAATTATGCAAACAAACTCCTTAGTTATTGCCATATCTGCATGAGTTAACAAAAAGCCTCTTATGCCAATTGCTCCTTGACTTTAAAAGCTTTGTGTTTGCTGTCTGATATTAGAAAACAAGGATTCTCAGTTAACATGCCAGTGGACAATGATTTACGAATATTAATTAAAGCTCATGTACTGTTGGTTCATAAATTCTTTTATCATGTAGAAGGTGTAGTCTTATGTTTGCTTTCCTGTTCAGCTCCCCAGCTTGCCAACAGGCACACTGGAAGGTCCATAAGACAAAGTGCAAAGTGAATTCTACACAGACTGCAAGCACGAAACCATCTTCAGGAGTTGCTTTGGTTCCTGTCAGTGGAACCTCTAAGATTATCAAGAAACCAAGAAAGGTTAAAATTTTGACCCTTTATATTACCAATTTATGTAAATTTGAAACTCATATTCAAAACTTCCAGGTTCTTTTCCCTTATGACGAATTTGTAAAGCTTTTCAACTGGGAGAAACCAGGATTCCCTCCATGTGGACTCTTAAATTGTGGAAACAGGTTCATGTTTACCATGCTTATTAATTCTTTTAGTTGAACCTTTTTTGCATATAATCAAACAAAATAAGTTTATGGTGCTTCCTCTATTTGATTTATCTTTTCCTGTTTATTTCTACAGTTGCTTTGCCAATGTGGTTCTGCAGTGCCTTGTATCTACTCGGCCACTTGTTGCTTACTTGTTGGAGAAAGGCCATCAAAAAGAATGTAAATTGAGAAACTAGAGCTACTAGGTTCTTGAACATCATCAGATTTTATTTTTGTTATTTCTGTTTTCCAGGCAGACGCAATGATTGGTGCTTTCTGTGCGAATTTCAAACTCACGTTGAACGATCGATTCAAAATTCGCATCCATTTTCACCAATTAATATTCTGTCACGGTTGCCTAATATTGGAAGTAATCTTGGTTATGGAAGACAGGAGGATGCGCATGAATTCATGAGGTCGGTCTCATTTTATGTGATCACATTTTCTTTTGACATCTACTTGAAATTAACTCTAGGAAATACTGGAGTGGTAGGTTTTTTTTCTCTCTCTCGTTTTTATGATTCATTTTTCAGGTTTGCTATTGACACAATGCAATCAATTTGCCTTGATGAATTCGGTGGAGAAAAAGCTGTTGGGCGCAGCTCTCAAGAGACAACCCTTATTCAGCATATATTTGGTGGTCATCTACAGTCTCAGGTGATGCATCTCATTGGCTTAGAATAATCTACTTCTCTTTTCTCTTTTCCAGTTTAACTTGGGTTATTCACCATTGGTAAAGATACAGTGTCTGTGGATCCTACTAGTG